>JAHQIW010003850.1:0-67973 GCA_019055375.1 Parelaphostrongylus tenuis
GGAGGGAGGGAGGGATGGAGGGATGGAGGATGGAGGGAGGGAGGGAGGGAGGGAGGGAGGAGGGAGAGGAGGAGGAGATGGAGGGATGGAGGGATGGAGGGAGGGAGGGAGGGAGGGAGGGAGGGAGGGAGGGAGGGAGGGATGGAGGGATGGAGGGATGGAGGGATGGAGGGATGGAGGGATGGAGGGATGGAGGGAGGGAGGAAGGGAGGGAGGAGGAGAGGAGGGAGAGAGAGAGAGAGAGGGAGGGGGGAGAGGAAAGGAGAGAGAGGGCGGGAGGGAGGGAGAGAGAGAGAAAGAGACAGAAAGGAAGAGATGAAGGGAGAGTGAGGGAGGGAGAGAGCCCTAAGGCTTCTGGCAGCAAACTCTCCTAGAGATACTTGCCTTCAAGGCAGATGCAAGCCCCTTCCCCGCCCTCATGGACCCAGACGAACCCGTGCTCAAATTTTCGCATGTTGGCAGCTCAGTAAACAAAGTACGATAAAAAGTCCATGAAAAAAAGATACAACAATGTTATCACGATAGTTCATATCGCAGAAAGTGTGGTAGCGAATCGATGGCCTCGATGGTGTAGTGTGTAGTACGCGTTCGCGGTAGTAAGGATGAAACGCGGGTTCAATTCCCGACTATGGTCGAATCTTTACGTAACATTCACACTTCTAGATGACTTATCTCCACTTGAAATCGTTTGAATTCGCGCCATCTCAACCCAGTCACATGGAATTTTCAGTGGTCAGTCTCCAACCTTTCTTCAGAGAAAAAAGAAGGAAAGAGAAGTAAGAGAAACTTGAGCATTTGAGACAAATAGAGTCAGAGAAACAAACAAATTGTTGTATTTTGCGCCTCTCAACGTCCGAAGCTAATTTGGGCCGACCCGTTAGACGGCATGCATTGGCCTCAATTCGTAAACTCTACCGTATTGGTTATTTCTCAGCGTTGTTTGAAGGGGAGCTGATTTTACCAACCTATTTCCCCGGTGGAGTGACAGTCGCGATCTCTTCGCCATTTGTGCAGTCGGTTTTCTTTAGCCGTTAGATGGCATGCATTGGCCGCAATGCGTAGGCCTCTACCATATTCGGCGACATGGCCTTGTACGAGAGAGCTGGGGTGTACCAGTTATTCAAGGAAGTTATCCCTGCTGGCTTTTTTTGTTCTCATCTGTTAGTGAGTTTATCCTCACGTCCGTCGAACAGCATGCATTGGCCATAATGCGCATGATCTATCGCGTTATGACACTTGAGAGGAGCTGAACGTGCCATCTATTGGGGGTAATTGTGCTTCTTCTCTTATTCTTAACCCTTTCCAATAATTTAAACCCATACACAGAGCCTGTAAACTTCTCGGTATGTCTGGTAGTTATTTTGAGCCACGCATGTTAGTGGTCTATTCCAAACAGGGCTGACTCATAGAGCCCGATACACGTGTTTCGATCTTGCCATCTCGTCAGTCGTTCAGCCATCCTTTCTCGTCTTTTGCTAATCCTGTGTGAGTGCTCCAGTCCCTATTCGACACCTCCTTCGGAAATTTTACATGACTTACCAAGGAGTGAAACTTTAAAGGAAAACTTAGGGGTTGACGTCGTTCGAAGATCAAATCAAAGGATCACTTACCTGCGCCGATACTATGATAAGTAATTAAAACTACTCAATTATCGACTTTCAATATGCCAAAGAATGATTTTTGAACCATACATGTCATTTGGTCTGTTGATGGGCTGACTTATTGAGCCCAATACACGTGTTTTGATCTCACGATCTCGTCAGTCTGGCAGTTACTCATTCTCGTCTTTTGCTAATCTCTGTGGGTGCCCCTTCCCTCACTAAGAGTTAGCGACGACGAATGTTTTACACTCTATGTCCATTGTAGTTATCACCGAACACACAGTGTTGTACACTCGATTGCTCTTGGCCAGTATATTTAATAAATCATGTCATTCGTTTCGAGTGTTTTCCTTGAAACACAGCTCAAATCTCAGTATTTTCAGTTGTTTCAAAATTTAAGCTGTGGCTTTGAGGAAACACTTGATACGAATGGTATTAATTTTTTATATTACTAGTCATGAGCAATTGCGTGTACACTGTGGGTTCGGTTATAACTACAGTGGACATAGAGTGTAAAACGTTCGTCGTCGTCAACTCTTAGTGTGGGGATGGGGCATCAACAAAGATTGGCAAAAGACGGAAATGGGTAACTGCCGACTGATGAGATCGTAAATTTGAAACACGTGTATCAGGTTCTATAAGTCAGCCCTCTTTGATAGACCACTAACATGCTTGGAGCTGGCTCAGAAATAATCAGCAGGCATATTGAAATTTGAGCTGTTCCCTATAAGAAAGCACTCGAAACGAAAGATACTCCTCGATAAACACAAGCTTGGTGTCTTCCTAACGAATTTCGTCTTTTCCCTCCAAGTGATGTTCATACAAGTAAGTAAAGCTACTAATTGTAGTATAAAAGTTTTAACAATCGATATCAATCGTTACCTTTCCCTCGCTTCTCCTTTCGTATGAATTTTCCAACTTGAACGTTGGCATCTGTCCTGCCCATCAAATGTGTGCATTGACCTCAATTCGTATGCCTCCTATCGGTGATCTCTCATCGTCACATATGCGAGGCTGAACATACCAGTATTTCGGGGCAGTTATGTTTTCTTTGTTTCTAATTGCCATTTTTCAATTACGTCGTGGGTTATGCTCTTTCCTTGCGTCGCCTTTTGAATGAATTTTGGTACTTTTCGGTTATAAGGAAGCAAGTGAATATTCGACCTCATTCGTTGTACAAGAATTTTTTATAAGAGTCTTAGTGATCATTCGAAAGCTTACATCTCTGGCTAGCGCGCTACGTGGCCGGTTTTCTGGAACACCCTTCTGTAACGCTGTGAAATCCAAAACAAAATTGTGTTTCACACGACCACCCGTTTTTCCCTTTATCTCGCTCATATATCTCCGAACAAAACTCCTTTTTAGCCCCTAGTGCACTTTCCATAGCACAAGTTTTCAAGAACTCAGAAATGTGTTTTCTGGAAGAACTCTTTTCATAGCGCTATAGCGGAAAGAAAAGATTTGTGTCTACACCTCGCCGAAGAGAGCTCTTCTCCTTCACACTACTAGTCCTCATTCGAAAGCGTAAGATTCAAGGTTTCCAACGCTGTGCTTGTTTTCCGAAAGACCGCTCCACTGTAGTGTAGCAGGGAAAATAAGATGATTTATATGTGCGATCATGTGTTCTTTGGTCAATTCACGGGCCGTGGGGTGAGGCGGCAAGGAAGACTGTCGCGACGATCGATCGATTTTCTCGCATGAAAGTGCGACATTTGGCATTCAATTGGCAATTGCTTTTCCGCTTTTAAAGAAACTTTAGATTGCACGATAGACCCAGGTACTACGAGTTTTTTCCAAACGTTCATGTGCTTTTCATGCTTCCAGTAAAGTAGTAGTTGAATTGCGTGGCCGATGTGAAACGTGCTTTTTATTTTGAATTTTACCACGTCATAAAAGGGTCTTTTTGAAAAACTGGCCGCTAACTGCTCTAGCCAGAGAGTGAAGCTTTCGAATGATTTTTAATACTCTTATGAAAAATTCCTGTCCAACGAACTACGAGGTCGATTTTTCATTTGTTAATTTATAGCCGAAAAGCATCGAAATTTTCATACCTGAGTGTTTGCACTTATCTTTATTCAATAGATGGAATGCATCGGCCTCAATTCATAAGTTTCCTCTATCGGCGATAGCTCAACGTTATATATACGAGACTGAACTTACCAGCTGTTTCGGAATTATTACGTTTTCTTTACATTTACGGCCTAATTTCTTTAATTCACCGCTTTCCAGCAATGGTTTTGAAGCAGCAGCATCAGTGAATGATGTTGAAGCAGCAGAATCGGTGAATGATGTTGGAGTGTACATCTAGTACGATTGAGTGGTGCGCAAAAATCCGACCTCAGGCGGGAGTTGAACCCGCGTTTCTCTCTTACCGGTGCATTTCAACATCATACCATAACATTGCTAGAAAGCGGTAAATTAAGAAAATCCAGGTTGCACATGCAGGAAAAAGTTTCCAACTGAGATGGGGTTCAATGCCGATATGTTCTTACCAGACCAAAGCCGATAGCTAGCCGAGATGCTGATAGCTTCGATAGTTCATGTCGAGTAAAGAGTTGTGGTAGAGCGGTTGTCTTGGTGGTGTAGTGGTAGCACGCAGCTCTGGTAAGGATGAAACATGAGTTCGACTTCCGCCTAAGGTCGACAATCTTCCTAGGCTTATAAGTTTTCTTTTTTTCCTCACTGCCTTTTTTTCAATTACGTCTATCGTTAGCCTCCTTCTTTCCTTTGCCTTTCGAAAGAGTTTTTAGATTTACTTTCGAGATTTTTTATAACGTTTTGTACACGATTCGTTATAAGCTTGCAGACTGTACTAATGACCCAACACGATTTTATTCTGAATGCCAAACGTGGTGAGATTCCATATGCCGCCGTACTTGCAATGGCAGCCGGAGGATACAATCCAGAATTGTCCGTCGCTTTCAACGATGACACACCGCTTGGACTGAACATGTAAGCCCTCTTAGGTCACCATCTGCTGAAATTGTTTTCTTCATGTTCATATCTCTCAATCCTTCAAGATAAATCTAAGAGTACTGACTGGTATGCAAGACATTCGTCCCCAGTCGGGAGTTGAACCCATGTTTCACCAATAACAGAGGCACGTCCTACCACTGCACCAGCGAGGCCGCCGCTTTGCTATCACTCTTTCTTCGATAAATTTTTTTTAACGCTGAGAATCTCTACTTTTGCAAGGGTTTGAGGGATAATATAGATTCCAATGCTTCAAAGTCCTTCTTCTGAGATAAATACCAGGTACTTTATCAGTTGAAGGCCATATTCTGATTAAAGTCGACCTTCTACTTTGTAACAACTCCCCGAAACCGACTATCTGTCAACTTTCCTTGTTTACCTCATAAGCCAAACACAAGTTGTTATAACAATCTCTATTCAAACAGCTGACGTTTCGACAGTCTCGCCTTCTTCAGAGCCTGGAAGGATCAAGTTGTCTCCACAATCCAATCAGTCCAACATCTCCATTACTCCTTTGGAAAAGTCACCAGACCCGGATTTCAGTCGCATTAAGCACAAAGTCGGCTTGCAACATTACCGCTTTTCATAAGTCTTCCCTTGAATAATACAAGTGGGACCACCGGACGGAGTAAGCAATCAATGTAACCAATGATCACCAGATCTTCTACTTTATCATGAGGTTATTCCTGTGTGTATGCTGTTTTAGAGGGCTTTGGCATTAACAGTCTCTATACACTAGCAGCACTGACTTGATTCATCGGCACGCCAACAAGAGTCATTGTAAAGACTAGACATGCATCGAATCACCTCAAATAGAGTGCTAGATGAAAATATAGCAACATAGATTGCATAGCGCATCCTCCAGGGATCGGCACCGAAAGCTTTATCCTTCTTAACCTTAACGTTGCGGTCTTGGTTTCATTGCTTGGAACTCAGTGTTGCTGTTTAGAGACGGTTACGTTATCGCTAACGATGTTACAGTCGCAAGAATTGTCGCTCAAAGCCTCGACCTTGCCGATTTTACTGGTGAAACGTGCCTGGAATGTGCAAAGGTCTGATTAGTGCTATTTTCTTCAATATATGCAACAAACATATTCTTTATTGCAGATTGACGAGGTGCTTACATTGTGTGAACGAGTCGTTGATGGATTTTTACGTGACGAAGAGGTGCTATCGAGAGTGGAAATGAGCGAATCCGGTACAGTCTTCGAAGAGCGAGTAACTGTCGCAGATGTTGCTCTTTGGAGCCTGATAGCTAAAAATCCGTCTGTAAGGTTTAGCCTTTTTTTCTCTTCAGAACGCACTACCATTTATCATGTTTTTTTTTCTCTAGTTGCAAGGAAAATTCACTGGTCTCTTTGATGTTATCCTCAAAGATTGTCGATTTGCTGTAGCTCACAAGATGGTTGGAAAGTTTGTCGACGGGATTGTGAAAGTAACGTTGCAATTATAATTCTTTTGCCTCACGAGGGAGGTTTGTCAATGTTTTCTTTTGAAGCCTCAATCAAAAGAGAAACAGAAAGACGAAGGGAAATTTGTTGAGCTGCCTGGCGCCGAGAAAGGAAAAGTGGTCGTGCGATTTCCACCCGAAGCTAGCGGGTAGGATATCTTTTTGTTTATATTGATACTTCTTTATAAGAAGTGATTCTAATCCCTTTCTATCAATAAGAAGAGTCTATTGCTTTGATTCTTCAGATATCTACACATTGGTCATGCCAAAGCTGCTTTGTTGAACCAGTATTATCAGCAAGCGTTTGAAGGAGAACTCATCATGAGATTTGATGACACTAATCCTGCTAAGGAAAACGAGCATTTCGAAAAGGTGTGTCGTGTTGTTGAAAGAATATCTGGACAAATAAACTGGATCTCAGGTTATCAAAGAAGATCTCGCTATGCTAAATGTTATTCCTCAACGCTGGACTCATTCTTCGGACTATTTCGAAATAATGTTAGAGATGTGCGAAAGACTACTACGGGAAGGAAAAGCTTACGTGGATGACACCGATACAGAAACAATGCGCAAGGAACGTGAGGAGCGAATTCCGAGCAAAAATCGAGATTCGTGTCAGTTTTTTTATTGCAGAAATTGGCTGGTTTAAACGTTTTTATGCCTCGACTAGTGAATTTGAATCGTTGAAATCCTAGTTTTTTTTTCATTTAGCCCCTGAAACGTGTCTTGCTCTCTGGGAGGAGATGAAGAAGGGCTCAGAGAGTGGTTTGCAGTGCTGTGTTCGAATCAAATTGATTATAAATCCAATAACGGCGCTTTGAGAGACCCAACGATTTATAGGTCAGTAATAATTTTACACTGGTCTTTCGAAGTGTGATTGCTTTATCAGAAAAGCGGGAAAAGAAGCTGAAGTTTCGGTTTTCAGGTGCAAGCCCGAGGAACATGTCCGAACAGGAGTAAAGTACAAGTATGTTATCTATTCCCCTTCTTTTAGCAACGATTTTGTTGGTGTAATATAAGAATCCTTATATGAAACATCTTCACTTTTCTTCATTCCATATGGAAACTATTTTTTTGGCTATCGTGATGGCATGACTTATCAAATCATCACGATCTCTTCGTGTTGTGTGATAATTTTGAGAGGGTCTTGATAAGAATTGTCAATGGAATTGACTTCTCCTGAAACATAAGTGCTCATTAGGACGTTGAGTGGTTTCTTGAACGAGTTTACCATGAGGCAAAGAATTTAAATGCACAAGTTGTTGAGAAGCCACCGAGAGTTATCGAATTACCCAGCGTAATGGCAAGTGTATTAGTGATTGTTCACAGCATGATTTGTGTGGATCTAGAGGGATGTCAGCTCATAAGCAAGACTTTTTTCTATGGAGTCGATTTTTTTCACGAAGCTCCTAACAGTAGATTTATGGCATTGTTGGTCTATTTATATGAAGGGAGAGTGTAGCCCTGAAAGGCAACAGCAATCAGTGGGCGCATCAGATGTCTTTTTTGGGTCTTAACGGCTTAGAAAAGACAAGTACAGACCATAGAGGTGTAATTCCAAAAGATCTCTTCAGCAGTGTTTCAGAGTTTATCCAACATACGATTTCGCTTGTCCTATTGTTGACAGTTTAGAGGGTGTGACGCATGCACTTCGTACTACTGAATACCATGACAGGTATATTTTGGCCAGTCTTGATATTGTAATCAGATAGACGAGGAATTTCACTTATCAAACTTTAGAGACGATCAGTACTATTTCATTTGTGACGCCCTTGGCCTTCGTAAGCCTCATATTTGGTCATACTCGCGTCTTAATATGACCAATACAGTAATGAGTAAACGGAAGCTAACATGGTTTGTCGAGGAAGGACTAGTAGAAGGGTGGTAAGAGTTGCTCTACTTTTTACTGATGTGGTTTTTTTCAATAATACGTCCAAATTGAGGGATGATCCGCGCCTTCCCACTGTTTCGCGGTGTTATGCGTCGTGGAATGACTGTTGAAGGTCTGCGCCAGTTCATTATTGCCCAGGGTGGCTCGAGATCTGTTGTTATGATGGAATGGGACAAAATATGGTCATTCAACAAGAAAGTGATTGACCCTATCGCACCAAGGTGCGTCACTTTTTGAAGTCATACCCATTCTCATCAGAGGACTGGTCATACTCAATCTCCCTCAAACTGACCACTTTGTTCCCTATTATAGGTATACAGCACTTGAATCTACATCACTAGTGCCTGTCTACATTTCTACTCCCGTTGTTGTGGAGGAGGTGCAAGTTCCTCTCCATCCAAAGGTAGGATTTTCTTGAAATCAAATTAAGAGTCATTTCGTGAAATTCGGGCAATGTGGTAGTCTCTCACGTTTGGTGCAAGCCCTCTTCTGACAATGAAAAAATGATAAAGTTCTCTCATAATGTCTATGTCTCAGAATCCTGATGTTGGGAAGAAGGCGATTTGGCGGAGTGCGAAATTATTAGTTGAACAAGCCGATGCACTCGAGATGAAATCCGGCGATACTGTAACCTTTGTCAATTGGGGAAACATAAACATTGTCTCCATCGAGAGGAGCCAGGACGCTGTAAAACAAATACATGCAGTACTCGATCTCGCTAATCAGGTAGGTACCCGTGTTTCTTCGTCTCTTTTGGCTCACTTTTTGGTATTTGAAGATGTTAAATTCATTGAATACGTTAGACGACAATCCTGTGGAACAATGTACAGTTGGTATAAGGAATTCTGTACAGGATTAAGAAACTCATTAAATACTTTTAAACTTTTCAGGACTTCAAGAAAACTATGAAGGTAACGTGGATTGCTGAAACAGACTCGTCTGTAGCAACTTGCATTCCCGTCATAGCAGCTGATTACGATCACATCATTGACAAAGCGATCATCGGGAAAGATGAGGATTGGAAACATTTCATCAATTACGATTCCGTGGTGAGTATTTATCTACGTGCTATCCTCAACTATGGTTGGTGTTACTCTGTTTATGATCATCTCCATTCAAGCATTTCACCAAGATGTTGGGAGAGCCAGCTCTGCGAGATGTGAAAAAAGGTGATATAATTCAAATACAACGAAAAGGTTTCTACATTTGCGACCATGGCTATCAGGAGAAGACCGATTACAGGTATCACTAATGTTTTATAGATAACCTTCGATCTTACATAGCTTTTCTGTTCTAGCGGTGTCGAGTTGCCTCTCGTGCTCATTTATATTCCTGATGGACATGTCAAAGAAAGCACTAATAAAGGCAAGCAGGTAAGATGCTACTAGTTTTCTTCGTAACCGTCCCCTGTATGTTCTGTATTGCGCTTGTGTGAGAGGGAAGGTAAAGTGGCGAAGTGCATCGCGTTTCTTTTCTATCACTCTATATTATTACATGGGAGGATTTCTATCTCAAATTGATGAAAACTTATCCAGTACAGACATCAGTTGAGGCATGATTTATAGAAAGGTGATCCTTACATCCGTTTATAAGCTGCTTTCTAGCTTACTTCGATGAGTTGTCATCGCTAGTAGTGGGAACCACAGCTCAGCTTCCAGTCATTCCATTCTTGTTTACAACCTCTCGATTTGAGGTCCTCTTTCGTCCGTAATCTTTCATACTTCTAAATCATGGAAAAATTGTCTTCTAATGGCAAAAGCAGGCATTTCCGCAATGACCGAACATAGGGCTTGCTTCGCTGGCCTGCCACGCGAGTTTAGGTTAAGTCGTAAAAGAGTTGATAGTGCTTATTCTTAGCTCCAGAATTTTAATACTTTTCACTCTATTGATAACGAACATTACTCTGCATTTTATTGATTAAAAAGAATCTTTTCGAAAGAAAAAATAGCAATTTAAGGAAAAGAGTGGTCAAGCCTGTGAAATCAAGCAATCACTAGTTGCCGACTCGTCATTACCTTTACACAGTTCTTCCGATGTCGCCTCACTTTATGAAGAAATTCAAGCTCAGGGAGAGCTTGTCAGAACTGAAAAGGCAAAAGATGCTAAATCGGTGCTCTGTTTTACGTTTCGTTTTTTGTCGTCTTCTTTTCTAATCTAATTCATTTTCTTTGATATCAAGTTAACTTTTTTGTTTATTTAGGAGGCAGCGAAGGCCGCGATTGCTAAACTGCTTGAGCTGAAAAAACAATATAAGGAGAAGACTGGTCAGGAATATAAACCGGGTCAAACACCAGTTCCTAACTCATCATTACCATCTCAAGATACATCTTCCGAGGCCTTAACCCTTTACCAAGAAATCCAAGCTCAGGGTGAACTTGTTAGAACTGAGAAAGCAAAGAATGCCAAATCGGTGTGTTAATTAGTTTACACTTCACAGCGTGCTTTAATTCAATTTTTCTTTCCTAAAATTCAATCTGACTGGTTTTTGTTAAGGAGGCAGCGACGGCCGCGATTGCTAAGCTGCTCGAGCTGAAAAAACTGTATAAGGAGAAGACTGGTCAAGAGTATAAACCGGGTCAAGCACCGGTTCCCAACTCATCGTTACCGTCTCAAGATACTCCTTCCGAGGCGTTAACCCTTTATCAAGAGATTCAAGCTCAAGGAGAGCTTGTCAGAACTGAAAAGGCAAAGGATGCTAAATCGGTGCGCTGTTTTACATTTCGTTTTTTATCTTCTATTCTATTTTCTTCGATATGAAGTCAAATTTGTTGTTTATTAAGGAGGCAGCGAAGGCTGCGATTGCTAGGTTGCTTGAGCTGAAAAAACTGTACAAGGAGAAGACTGGTCAAGAGTATAAACCGGATCAAGCACCAGTTCCCAGCTCGTCATTACCCGCGCAAGATGCTTCCTCCGAAGCCATGACCCTTTATAAGGAAATCCAAGCTCAGGGTGAACTTGTTAGAGCTGAAAAGGCAAAGAATGCCAAATCGGTACGTTACTTATTTCTCCTCTTTCTTACTGGCTTTTACTCAAAGTCTTATCTAGAGTTTAATCAAACCTTTTCGATGTTTGTTAAGGAGGAAGCGACCGCAGCGATTGCTAAGTTGCTTGAGTTGAAAAAACTGTATAAGGAGAAGACTGGTCAGGAATATAAACCGGGCCAAGCACCAGTTCCCAACTCATCATTACCCTCGCAAGATGCTTCCTCCGAAGCCATGACCCTTTATAAGGAAATCCAAGCTCAGGGTGAACTTGTTAGAGCTGAAAAGGCAAAGAATGCCAAATCGGTACGTTACTCATTGCTTCTTCTTCTTATTATTATTATTACTTATTATTATTATTATTATTATTATTATTATTATTATTACTATTATTATTACTTCGAAATTACAGTATTTTCACTGCTTTTTTTCGCAGTGTTATTATGTTCTTATATGACTAAGAGATTGAATGGTGAACAAAAACACGGCCTCAGGCGGGAATCGAACCCACGTTTCATCCTATCCGGGGACGCGTGCTCTACCACTACACCACTGAGGCACATTTGCCCGACCACTCATTCTTCTACATCTCAATGTTAGCTATCAGCTACCAACCTTTGACAGGTTTGGTTGGGTATTGCTGTAGTGGTAGAGCACGCGTCCGCGGATAGGATGAAACGTGGGTTCGATTCCCGCCTGAGGCCGTGTTTTTGTTCACCACTCAATTCTCTAAGTTACTATTATTATTATTGTTATTGCTCCTCTTTCTTACTGGCTTCTACTCAAAGTTTTATCTAGGGTTTAATCAAACCTTTTTTATGTTTGTTAAGGAGGAAGCGACCGCAGCGATTGCTAAGTTGCTTGAGTTGAAAAAACTGTATAAGGAGAAGACTGGTCAGGAATATAAACCGGGCCAAGCACCAAGTTCATAGATCGTCGTTACTTTTATGATGCTTTTTTCGATGTTTCAATTCAAGAGTAGAGTTTATTATTTTTTGAACGTGACGAAACTCATCAGACTTTTGAGAAGATATGCGGTGCGGGTTTATTTTCAGTAGTGACATCTTCAAGAAGAATTTGTTGATTTTGACATGTTGAAAAAAAACCTGCTTCAAAGTAAAGCTGGCTAGGTTGTGACTTAGAGTGATTTCATTAAACTAAAAGCTTCCTTGTAGATGTCTTCGTTATTTGAACTAGAACGTTTTTTTCACTCTTTTTCATTAACCTCGCGATTTTGTTGTTTCTCGTACGTATAGAATGTCATTCTTAGGAAATCCTTGTTGAAGTACTTGTTAGTAAGTCTTCTTTTGTTGAAGAAGTTGAATAAATATGTCTAATTACTTTTTGAACCTATATACGTGTTATTCTCAAGAATTTACTTCGATCTCATGCTTTGATTTCATAAATGTCTCATATTTCATCTACAGCTTTCTCATGGAAAAAACGATTTTATTCTCTATTTTTGCTTCAGAAATGATATTTGGCTTTCTTAGCGATTGTTGTCATACTTCACTTCCGTGTGCTTCTTCTTGTTTTCCCTTTCTCTTTTTGTTTTTCCTTTATCTGTGAAGTGATGTTAGAATGTTTGTATTAATGAGCACTCAAAGTATCACTAATCACTTGAACTAGGAGATATTTCAGAAATGAACAGTTCGTGCTAACAATACTCAATACGATTCACATCGACATGCGCCTCATCACTTTCGTTCTACTGCATGGTGGTAGGCTTTCTAATGTGCCAGACTTAATCACGTTTTTTCTTGATGAGAAAAACTTCTGTTGAGTCTGTGATATCTTTCGATCACTACTGATTGGTGCTGTTGTAGTTTTGAAATCATGTAGTGGAGAAGGTCTGTCCGATGATATATACATTACGATACCGGTAGCAGAGGGTATGATGGGCTATCGCCTCTTCAATGGAACGCATCAGTTCGGATTTCATAGTATGTTGACTCTTGCCTTCTGTGTAATCTATGATGTTGCAAATATACACATGAGATTATTGAGTAATATGCAAAATAATCCCATGCCGGAGTTGAACCGGCGTTCTACCCAAACCAGGAGCGCGTGTTATCACTTAACCATCGTGGTCACCGCTTGGTTCCCTTTTTCAGGTTCTAAAAGCTGTCAATCTACCTGGGTTTCATACCCCTATGTGCCTACCAGACCAAATCCGTGACGGGCTGGCTTGCTGACAGTTTGGATAGCTTTTTTCGAAGCACGAGTTGTAGCAAAGCGGTAACCTTGGTTTTGTAATGGCAGCACGCATCTCCGGTATGGGTGAAAGTGGATTTAGTTTCCGCTTGGAGATGATTGTTCTGCATACCACTCAACATTATCAAATGTATATTTATGACTTCAATTATTTTACAAACTTTGGATACCCCAGAAATTTCAACTTGGTTCGCTTTTTTACCTTCATGGTTGATATCTCTGCCCTGAAGCAACCAGAATTACTTATTATAAGTTTTCAAGGTACGAAGTCGGATTCGCGAGGAGTAGTGGTATTTATGAAAGAAGGTGAACAAGAAGGGTTGCGTGACTGTTGGCGTAGTCGTTTTCGTGATTACCATGGGAAGTACCATATTGTTATGCCCGTGGATATGTTAGATCGGTTAGTTTTCTCTCAATCACTTCATGTCATTACGTATTTTTCAAGGTTACAAAAGAGCATTACTTGCAGTATTACGTATTTAAAACGCAGCCCACAAAGATGCTGAGACATGAGCAAAACTTCTAATCTCATATGGGCTGCGAACTGAGGACCTTGCTTTGACTTTTTCTCAGGCATATTCTGACAATCAGAAGCAATTAATTGTTCTAACATTTCTTTTCTGAGTTGAGATATGGCTCAGAGAAAAACAAAACAAAGGTCTCAATAGTGTAGTGGATAACACTTGAACACTAGGAAAGAGTAGTTGTGGTTCAAATCCACTGAAGATTCCCAGTTTTGTCTATATTTCAGCATCCTTGTGGTTGAAGTTCGTATTATACTCTGCCGTGATAAAAAATGAAACTATTAGGCAGTAAGCTAGAATTCAAAACACCAGGACATACTTGTCGTATCATAGGATCGATTATTCGACAAATGTGTACAAATGTTTTGAATTTTTGGGGTCGCCATAGCCGAGTGGTTAAGATACTCTTCGCGGGGCGTGGGAGGCTGAGCATCGCACCCCAACACTCTCCGGCAGTTAATAGTGAACGTGTAATGGAACGCCACAACCAGGGTATCCTTGTGAGTGCAAGGAGACGCGCTCCCGTAATCTGCGACGTTCAAAGAAGTATCATATTTACTCCATACTTGAGCTGTCCGTCTTGACAAATTGTGCGGACCCCAGCACATATTCCAATCGTCCCTTAACTGGCGACAGTCGTACGATGTCTGATTTGAGCATGGCGACTGCATGTTAAAAAAGAAGACGAGAAAACGAGTTGAATGTTAGAGGTCCTGGAATCCGCACTGTGAAAAATGAAACACTGTGAAGACGGATCAATAAAGTGTTTAAGAAATAAAGTACATATTTGATTCACCCGTCTTCTCAACGGATCGTAAGGGTATTTGCTTAACACATTGTAGTCTCGAAGATCCCTGCCAATCTTCTGTGGTAGTCGCTGATGTTTATAGGATGAAATGTATTTCCTACATTGCGGATGGGTGTTATCGTGAGCGTGGGACTCCTGGAAATAGTTCATTTAGTTAGATGCGAATGTGAAACTTGTATTTTGATCACATAACTGTTAAATGTACTCACCCCTTAGCATATCGCTTGAGCGTAATATGTATGAAAATATCAGAAATGTATAAGAGGCAACATCGCAGCCACTAGCAAAATACATGAGAAGTCTAATCTTAATAAAAATACAACGTCGCGGCGAAGAAATCGCCTAGCGGACGACTGAACCATCTATGCACTATTAGAATGACGAAAAATCAAAGCATTGCCTTCATGCAAAATGTAATTTCACAGGGACTTAGGCGATGGACTCTAAGTGCCAACAATTCTCGAGGAGTGGTAGAAGAGCAATATTTGGCGATGTTCATATGTCCAAGGATGTTGGGTGGTATGCAATATCTGCTACTTGAGGCGGTTGTTGATTTCATGTCTCACCCATACTGGAGACGCGTGCTACCACAACACCACCGAAACGGCCCTGCTAACACTCTTTATTCGATATAATTCATCGAAGCTGCGCATATCTTCATGTGTTCATGTAAGCACTGTGAAATGTGGGTTGTTGTTTCTCGGGCATCATTCGAATGCGGAAGAGATTCATTCTGTGGATTACATTTCGTAACTGAGGCTAGTCTGGGAGTAGTTGTTCTAAAGAACCTCCATTGACCACAAAATGTTACTGTGCCTGATATTATTTACATATTAGAAAAGTTCCATGTTAGAAAAGAGCGGTTACTCATATATATATATATATATATATATATATATATATATATACATATATATATTTACTATATACATTTTGGTGCAAAATACCTTTTGTATGTCAGACTAGCTAAATGAGATGGTCGCCTTATATCATTCTTCGATAGAAGAAAGGTTTTTTATTTCAGTTCTACTGCCGAAGAGATCGTACAGTCCAAATGTGTTGCTGGTCTAATTGTTACTAAACCCGAATCTGCAATCGATCCTATGAAACCTCTCTCTCATGATGGAGTTTGTCCAAATCCAAGTACTGGTGAGTCAAGATATCCCTTGTAAATTTTTTGATACAGCATATTTCAGTGAATTTTTCTTGCCACTTTTCGCCACATGTGGTGATATCCACGCTCTACATTTAAGTGATGAACGGACTCATCAAATTGTATAATCTAGATGATTTCGTTATTTTGACTTCTCAGAGATACTATAATGTTGTTTCTCAGAGATACTATAATGTTGTAGATATACATTTGTGAGTAGTGACGTATCAGAATATTTGACGTCAGGCGCGAATTGAATCCACGTTCAACCGATTTCGGAGACGCGCACTACCTTTACGCCACAGATGCCACCGCTTTGCTATCACTTTGTATTCGGTGTAAACTATCGCAGCCGTCGGACTTATGAAGTAGTAATACTGCGGCACGTTTTGATAGCTGATGCGTCTGATTGTATCTTTTCAATTTCAGTTACACCTTTCCACTAACACTGCGTCTCCGTTCTCTCGACGTTACTCTTCGGTTTGCATGACTATCCTTTTAGTTAACTCTAATTGCTGAAGGCTATATCTTTCCTCTGTTTGCAGTTCTTCAGTACAAGCTTGCATGAACAGCTTATAAGCATTGAATTTTGCCTATTGTGCTCAACGTAAATACATCCTCCTACTATTCAAAGGAAAATGCTGTTTTCTGAATATCGACAAGTTTCTGCGGAAAGGGTTAGATTCTGCGATGAGACATTGAGATCCAGATATCGTAGATCTTCTGTGGTCGTCCCATGTGACTTCAATAATCTTTTTTTGTATAGCTTTTTTAGTTGAGGATTTTATACATCTTTCTTCATCAGCTGTGCTCTAATCAAAAATGATTTTGTAGACTTTTATGGAAGAGATTGTTCGTCCAGTCATCTGTGGAATGAACGAGGATACATTTTATCCGAGGGTTTACGCAATACCGATTGGAACATTCAGATTCTGTACTTGGAGAATCAAACGCATATCAACCAGATTAAAAAGGTATGTGAATTCTATTTGGAATTACTCCAATTGCACCTGTCAGTTGGTGATACAGAGCCGCACGTTACTCTAAACGCCAAATATCCTACTATTTCGCACTTTAAAATAATTTACATAATTTCTTTATTGCTTTTTAGCACTGCCTTAGTGGTATAAATATTAATCATGTTGAGTGATATGCAAAGCGTTTGGCATTTGGCGGGAGTTGAGCCCCTGTTTCACCCATACCTGGGTGCATGCTACCATCACGGTCCCGAGCCCGCCGTTTGGCTACCAATCATCTTTGACATAGGCTGTCGTTGCTATTAACAACAGATTTTTGATGGGCTTGATGGGGTAACCTCATATGGGTATCAAACCCAGGAATGCTGACGGCTACTAGACTCTTCCAGAAACTATCTTATCATGATGAGGTGTGAGTTTTAGTGTCATGATGTTTTCAATGTACCGAAGAATGGTTCGTCGGTGTCCTTCCCATTTTGTGCTGCGTCATTCGGCGCCTTCAATACAGGCGCGGGATCTACCGAAATATGTCATCGCAGGAGTAAACCTTCGTCACGATTATTTGATCTGAACATAGAAATGAGACAGTGAGTTAATTATCTCTTCTGAAGTGTTCTAAGGCATCATTGTTGAAGCCCCATATCATAGACTTTTCTTTCTTTAAGTGATTTATGCGGCCCACTTTTCGGTATGAATATTCTACTATATCTGCCTCCAAAATTCTACAACGAGACGGGTGTGAAAGGCTCTGCCGAGTACCTAATGTTGTCATCGCGAGTTAGTTTTTCTTTGGTGATCTATAAACTTTCTTCACAGTACAATTCATTCTCTCAGTCCACTTCTCAGGTTGTTGGGGGTGAATGTCTTTTTGCTTTTTTTCAGACTTTTGATAGTCATTGGATATCTTATATCTCGGCGAGTTTAATTTTGTACTTGATTTCTGAAAAAGCCTTATTGAGCTGTATTAACGCAAGTAGAACTGAGTTCCACACTTGACGTTCATATATTGCTCGGCTAGAGTTTTTGCACGGTATTTTAACAGATTTTTAGCATATGTTTGATAAATTAAATTTTGATGATCTTGACGCTAAGTTTGCTTTTCAAGAAGGTCTTCATACTTACGTTTTGCACTCCAAGGCTGTTTTCATTGCAGGCATTCAACAATCTGGAGTATGAACGAAAGCTCTACCTCATTAGAATGTCAGAGCAAAGTTTCCTCCACAATTTCAGTAGGAAAATTCCGAAAATTGTGCGAAACGAAAGAAATCTATAGAGAGCGAAACTCGCGCCATTTCCAAGCAGCTTTGAGATCACTGCGTGCAGTACAAGTCGACGGACGCGATAATGCTTTTCCGAGTGTGAATCCCATGTATTTTCGCTGCTACATTGCGTAAAAAAGGCCTTTTGAAAATCAAGTACATTATGGAATCGCTGAGATTCAACCTATCGAACGGTTACCAAAAGTCTCAAAAAAGAAAAGGCTTGTCACCAAAGGGTTGCAGAATGGATTGAGGTGAAGGAAAAGCAGTTTCTTCATTAATGTAACCTTACTCGTTTTCTGAATAGCATAATTTATCTTCTCCTATATGGAGAAACGTTATAAAGATAGAAGAAATGATTCCAAAATACTTGTATAATGCTTCAGCTTGATAGTTTTGGGCTCATCCCAGAAATATCACCTGGTGAAATCAGTGTGGTCACCTCTGTCATAGCACTTCTGGCCGCCGCACGTGCTATGGGAGAGTTTTCCGCGCTTTTTGAACGGGCAGCCTACACGTCCAATCGCCATGTCATTGTCGCCTTTTTTGATGGAGTGCGTCGTATGTGCATCTTGAATTATCGTAGTTCTATTGTATGTTGTCTAAAAGTATGTTTTATAGGAGTCTTTCGATTACATAGGAAGCAGCGATACTGCTTACGACATATTGTAAGGTTATATTTTTCAAGATTTCCATCTTAAGAGTGCTTGACCTATCATTCTACTACTTATTTACTAGAAAAGGCGAGTTTCCTCGAAAATTGAGAAGCGACCTCAAATCGCAGCTTGATCCGATCACTATATCTCAGCTAGTGGGGATCATAGAGCTGCAACAGTTGGGTACCGGTAACAGTTTGAAATTGAATGCTCTTGCCGACGGTCACCAGCTCACCAATAGTCAGGAGGTTGGTGAACGGATGTCAATCCTCCTAACTTTGAAAAATACTTTTTACTGAACTAGATCATAGTTGAATATATGTGTGTTTCACCATTGATAATCAGTAACCATTTATCATATTAGCTCAAAGAGATACTGTTGTCTCTTTCGCAAGGAGCCAAGGCTGGTGGTGGAAAGCTTGTCCCTCCAACGCCCGATTCGAAAATGCCTCCTTCGAGTTGGTATTCGTTTGCACGTCTATCTCCATCCATACCTGGGGTCGTGCTAGCACCTTTTCGAGAGCAATATGAATATCGGTACGTATTTTCTGGTTTCATCTGCGTGTACTAAATTTCTCTAAAATACACTTATATATATATCTACATGTTTATACATATATACGTACACGTATATATGTACATATGTGTGCATGTACATACTCAAATAAACATATAAACGTATGTGCATATTTATGTATATGTGTACATATATATATTTTTGAAGTCCACTCAATTTCAGTCGTATAAATTCTATGCTCGATCGCGTACAGTGGAATGCAACACAGCGTTCATTAGCAATTTCGGAGGTGATAATAGCAGCCAATGCAGTGTTGCGAGCAGCAATGGACCATGTTCGTTTGGATTCTGCTCTGAAGACAGCAGTTAAGATCGACAGCAAATTCGTGCGTGGTTTTCGATTGGTTTCCGTTTGTAATCAAAGAGAGTTCTAATGGACCGCTTAACAGTGGTATGATGGCGTGGCTGTAAATCCATTAGAGTTGATTGATATGCAAATCTTTGAATTTTAGGGAGGAAGCGAACTCGCGTTTCATCCTTTGCAGGGTTGTGCTGAACTATTGCATTACGGGTGCTCCTGTTTTGCTACCACTCCTTTCGAGATACAAGGCTTGCCAGGCTAATTTGTTGACGGTTTGTTGCTGACAGACCGTGTATCACAGAAAGAGTGATAGATTGACAAGGGCCTCGGTAGTACAATACTTTAGCCCCTGTCTCCGAAAAGAGTGAAATGCGGGCTCGTTTCCCACTTGAGGTCTAAAGTTCTGCATATCATCAAAAATCACTGAATTTATGTTTGCTATTTCTTTCTCGTCTATTTTCTTTGTGTTTTTATTACTTCATTGTCAATTCACATCACAAAGTAACAACGTTCTACTCTAATCGTTCGTGTCGCCGATCTTTCTTTCAAGGCATTTCATGGTGACGCATTCTGTGTGAACCTACATTTTGTCTTCCATATTTTAGGTTCACTCACTTTTTGAGTGTTTTATTGATTCTACTGACTGGTTTTCATGCGACTTTTTCAATAGATTAAATGGTGGTCGAGTGAAACCTTCACCAGGTATTCTTTGTGTCACTTATCTGTTATTCTTTCACTGTTTGCCAACTATGTATGTTTCACTGTTTCAGTACTTTATTCGGGAAAGTCTACATATGTGTCGATGGGTAATCGTAATCCCATTCACTTCTTCGTAGATTGGCTAGCGACGTATGCCGTGGGCTCGACTTCCCATACCAGCAACGTTAAGGACAAAAAGACCTGTAATGACCTGGGGAAGGATCAAAATGTCAGACAACTTTTCTTTGACCTTTATCTGTCTAAACATCCCTTTTGCACTATGATGCTTGATATATTGTCTTTGAACCGCAGCTAACTGCTCACTTTTTGTGAAAGGGGAAATAAAAAGCTGTCGCTTTCATGAGGAAAGTATGAGAGTGTTTTTTAGAGTTTAGTTTGGTATGGTTTTGTTCTATCTAAAGCAAAAAAGAACCTTGATGGAAGTGGCTTCCAAAACATAAAATGCGAGTGGTTCTTTGACAACTGACCATATATTCTAAAATTGCCTTGCAATCATTTTTGAGCCACGCATGTCAGTGGTCTATTAAAGGAGGGCTGACTTATAAAGCGCGATACACGTGTTTCGATCTTGCGATCTCGTCAGTCGGGCAGTTACCCTTTCTCATTTTTGCTAATCTCTGTGGGTGCTCTTGAGCTATGGTCTTAAGAAAACACTCGAAATGAAAGTTATGATATATTGAATATACTAGCCACAAGAAATCGAGTGTACAACATTTTGTGTTCATTGAGTTCTTCACTGGACATAGAGTGTAAAGCGTTCGTCGTCGCTAACTCCTAGTGTGGGGACTGGAGGACCCACAGAGATTAGCCAAAGACGAGAAAGGGTAACTGCCCGATTGACGAGATCGCAAGATCGAAACACGTGTATCGGGCTCTATAAGTCAGTCCTCCTTCAACAGACCACTAATATGCGTGCCTCAAAAATGATTGCAGGGCATATTGAAATTTGAGCTGTGGTCTTAAGAAAACACTCGAAGTGAAAGTTATTCTAAAATTTACTCGAATAACTTTTCAATTTTGAATTTTTTCATGAGACTTAGATTCAAAAGTCAATAATGTTGTATAAGGGAGTTTGGATCAAAGTTTTAACTTGGAATTTCTAAAGTTTCCAGCGATTGCGAGGTAGTCAGCCGCAAACATTAACGAGACATTTGTAAGAACTTAATGCCTTTATAAGACATTCCATGTACAATTGCTTTCATATTTTCCATGTATTATTGCTTTCATATCTCAGATATGAGCATGGGCGCAATAAAGTGATGTCTTACGTTTTGCGAGCTCAAGGAAATCGTATTCTTTCCCCTCAAAGTATTCTTGAAATGGGTCCTGGTGAGGAACAGAAGGCAGGATTTTGAAGACGATTAGGGTACTAAGATGTCTCGGCATCCTGAGTTTCTCAAGTCCGTTTTTAGCGATAGAATATCACTGCTTCCTCGATAATTTTACGGCTGAGTAGGGTATGAGTATGTTTTCCATCCCAAATCGATTGAACATAGACTGCATGATCAGAGTAGCACCGTTCTAAGTGAGGAATCATATAACTCGTTCTAAAGCAAACAATTTGGACAAAGAGAAGTTATTTTTTTTAAAGCCTGCCTTGAGATGTTTAAGCACTGTATCGGACTCCGCTAAGGAGACTTAGTTTTCATAGTTCAGTGTTTAAAGCTCTGTAATAATTTTTTATAAAATGTACTTATTTGAAGAAAAAGTTTCTCAACACTCGCAAAAATTCCAAATTTTATGTTTGTCTAAGGCACTGTCGGTAATTGTAAATCCATGGGAATATCACAGGAATATTTGCATAAAACTACCACCACGGCAGCGTTAGTTATAGTGAGTCAAATTTTAATTTAGTCCTCGGATATCAAATGATGATCATGGACAAAATTGAGTTTGAATTTTGATATGCTGATGCTGGAAGCGACAACTCTCAACAACAGACGCTGCGAGAGATCTGTGGTGCCGAAGGTGAAGGAACTGTGAGCGTCCGATGATGGTCTTTCCCGCTCAATAGAACATTTCCTGCGTGGATGTCGATTTTAGGCATTTGATCAAGTTGAAGAGGCATGTCAGGAGTCCTTTGATCAAAGCTCAAGGAATGGTGCGTTCGAGCTCCGGATACTTGTAGATCGTTGGCAGAAGATCGTGGATAATTATGGTTTTTGTTTTGAAGAATGATTACTGTTGTTTTCAATTGGATTTATCTATAAACTTTGGATTTTTAGCGGGTGTTAAAGGACTTTTTTCTCAACCTGATAATTGATGTGATATTTGCAATAGTAATTTACAGTTACTTACTATCACATTTACAATTATATATTGATTTTTCTATGCTCTAATTCATGTGGATGTTCTGGGATTTTCTTCCATCTTGATTTGATTCTTTAGGTCTACTTGTATACGTGGCAAGCTGATCCAGTCACAGGAACCTATCACTGTTATCGTACCTCTATGAACATTTACAAAGTGAAGTCTCCTGCTTTTAAAATTGACGGTGTGTGGATTGTAGTGTCACGTATGATGCCTAATGTAGTATTTTCATATTTTAGGCTATAAATTCTCAAACACTACGTACTCCACATGGTCGGAGTCTCTTTATAGTTTCGACCACTTACAGCTGTACCTAGTAGAGGAAGAATCATTCGAGAATGTCATGCTATGTCTAGGAATGGTGCTCGCTTTGATGTCTTTCTTGGTAGGTTTCAACCAGCGCAATGATTTGTATTATTGACTAATTTGCTGCGGTGAAGAGCTTCATCTTTTCAAACGTGCTACGTCATTTCGGACCTCAAAATTGGGAATTTAATTCTTCATATCAAAAACATCAGTGTATTAGCACGAACGGCAAAATTGACATTTTTGCAAAATTAGCGAGATGATCAATTTGTGGAAGTATTGTGAAGTGCAAAATCATAAAAAAAAAACGAAGAGTCATCAAATCGCGACCAACTAGGAGTAGTAACTTGAATATCCATAAGGGTCTTTACCTACTGAAGTATGATCATCGCAAAATAATCGTGACGTATGTGTATGTGTAAAGTGAGATTTGCCAGGAGATCAAACGAAATACCAGCTGGAAGTAATGATTATGTGACAGTAACCATGAGAACTGTGTGACACCATGAAATGATAGATAGGAAGTACTTTGTGCGAAGTGAAATATGCGTTATCTTAGCCCCTTAGCAAGCTAAACGGATTATTATTATTACGTTGTTCAGGTTCTCTGGAATGACAACCACATGAGGGAAAGTGTCAGAATCATCGGCATGTCTTTGACCCTAATCTTTAGTTTGTCAGTTTTTGGAGAAAGCTGGAAAATACTTGCCATTGTTTTGGTCAATATTTAAGTAGCCAATCTTTCTTACTTGTGTAAGGTGCACTGACAGTAGTCATTTATTTTCCGTGCCAACGATGACCATGATCATAGTTGATTTAACCATACAGTCTAATCGTTCTTTGAGCCCGTTTTGAAAGGAGATTTTAGGAGTGTGAAGAAATAAGAAAGTAAATTCAATATTTCTCAACTAGCTAAACGATCGAGGATCAGGACGATCGCGCACATTTCATCGCTTATTCAAATACTCTGGAAACCTATCACAAATCAGAGATTCGCCCTCTGTCCTCAATTTTACGAACGTGGTATTCCTTTAGTTGATAATGTTTTCTTCCCTCTAAATTGGAGTTGCTTTAAGATTCTTAGGTCATCAATGCATGTGGTCATAATGAGTAGTTCAGGAGTCGACTTTGAGGTTTCTCTTAGTTGATTGTAGATGATATGATAATGGGTGTGTATAAAACAAGCGAATTTTTTTATACATCTAGAAGACTGAAAAAGCAAAGAAACTCCTCGTTACGAAGATTCATTTATTAAAACATGTATTTTTTCCTGTGGAAAAGTTACTGGAACAACACAAAGTCTTTCGTTGAATTTGGCGTATTTGAAAAGATTTTAGGTTGTTGGACGTTGCACCGAGAATTCGTTCATCATTGACGAGGGGGAACGTCTTGCTATGGAAGGAGAGCCGCTGTAGTGAATGGTGATTTCCTATACTTGGGGAAGGATGTATCGCCTCTTTTGTGATCCTATTAACTCGGTCCTATTCTAATTTATTATCTGTGTGGATGTTATTATTATCTTTATCGGGTTCAAAATTTCCAATTCATATCGTTCAAAGCGTCACTGGGGTCAAACACATAGTTTTTTGTTCGCTAAGTTTGGCCAAGAGTTTTGCTTCAATGGTGATGTTGTTTGTGATCTCTTCTGTTCTAATAATGATTATTTTCAATTAGAAGACGCTTCCTATTACATGTTTCAATAAATATCAGCCTACAATTGGTGACTGTTGAGGAATGACGCCTTTACTACGGTGTAATTCTTGTTCCGATTTTGGTTTCACTGTTTTCAATATTGTTAACATTTGAATTGAGTGTCTAGCTGGGGAGTCGATGATCTTTGTATAGAAATGTGTGAATCAAGCATAAGAGTCGAGTTACTCTTAGCAGGTTTCAGTGTAATCCCAGGTTCTAATTGTTTTGAAAACCTTGGGTACGCAAGAATGAACCAAATGGTCTCTTGAATTTTATAGGTTGTTGATGTTCTTCTATAGAGATCACGTTACTTATTTCGTAATGTTAATATTCGTGAATTACATGTACCTCTCAAGAACGCTATTTAGGACGTATTTTACTCACTATGGTCTTCTTTCCTAAGCTGTATTTGTGAGTTAACAAAAATGGTATTATCCTTCGAAATAACGTATCTGTTCCATACGGGGCATCTAAGATGTAGTTACCACTTTGATAATGGAGCATGAATTCTGTTTTCATGAAAGGCTCTTATTTGAAAAATATATAAGAATCTCTCAGAGGGTATATCTCAATGTATTATGCGTTTTCGTTGGATTAGAGGCATAGCATAGTGTGTAGCAGTCAGCTTATCACGAGCAAAGTTCGTTCGTAATTGAGATTTGCCATCTAATTTCATATCTTCACTTTTGCTTATCTTAATGCATTCTGCACATTGGGGACGGTGCGTTTTTTTCGCTCGATTGGAGCACGATATCTATGTTGATTAGTTCCCTTGCTTATATTCATGGCTTCCGGAAAAGGCACAATAAATCAGTCTTCAGGACTCTTATTCCAAATTGATTCTCAAAAAGGAGAAAAAAAAAAGAAATTGCAGACCATTGAAAGACACCCTAAATCGCGCAGTTTGAATGACAGTTGCTTCAGACGATATTGACGTTCCATTAACCACTTGTAGTGTTGTGATTATGTCATTTTGTACTATGAACAAGTGGCCACTTACGACACTGAACATGGTCACTGATCTAGGTGTTCTATGTGTTTCTTTTTTCGGTTAGATGCCCTCAAAACAATACCTGCACTTCGTCCCATGCAAAGGCTAACACCTGAACACAGTCTTGGATTGGTTCTATATCAAGTTCACGAAGTACGGTGACTTCATATTTGTTAGATCCTAGCCAATGAATCAGTTTAAGGACAGGTCAACTTACAATGATGTGGACTCTAATGTAAACAGACGAACAATCAAAAGACTCAACAATACATTAATCCCATTAGACTAGAAAAGCCACGCCACAGAAGGAAGCAATCGCTGAAGGTAGGTCCAATTAACTGCGCCAGTCGAAGAAAAATAGATGACGAAAATCATCGCGGAAATTGTATGGAAATCGTACAACTCCTGTCCGTAGAAAAAAAAAGGAAGGATGGCATAGAGACATTACATTCACTAACACACGAACACAAGCAGATAGACAAGAAGAGTAACAAACAAAACTACTGTGGAACTTGTGATGAAGAAGGAACACGAATTTGGAAAATTTTCTTTATAGAAGCACAGGAAGCTGAGCGAATTGACAGCTTGTCACACTATGAAATCGAGCATATCCTCCAGCAAAGAACACCAGCATGACATAAAGGGCGAGCGCTCTTCCAAAGCTTGAAGTAGGACTTTCTACCAATCTCCGTCTTCACATTCGATTTCATTAACGCATAATGCTGCTGTTATGGTCATGATATCATGCATTCATAGCGTTCATATAGCGCCTGTTTCGTCCTGCCGGGACTCAGTATCACCGTCCTCGGTTCAGCCATCCCTCGAGGCTATACTTCTTATGAAGGAATCGACACCGAGCAATAAATCACCGTAAGGCACATGACGGAATTCCCTGATATCTTAGTGACCGGCAGTCGAGGTTGTGTGTTTTGATATGAATCTACCTCTCCACTTGATCGCTTTTCTATACACCTTGTTCAAGCAGTGACATCTGATAAGGACATAACATGTTTTGAGCCATTGAGGTCTAAGTGCCATACAGACGCTTGCTTCGTCCTACCGGGCACATCAGATTGCCGAATAAACTGATATACAGATTACCTAATGCAAAGTTGGCATTTCACATCGCTTCTACTATTGCGGAATGCATAATCACACCAAGTGAGGCGAGACTTCATCGCAGGCTTTAAAGAGCTACAGTTATCACGCGATCGCTTACACTAGTAGATCACATGAGCTCAGGTGGGAGGTTTGAAGACCACCTATGGCGACCAATTCCGAGTCGATCGCGGGGGCCCAAGGAAGCGAGCATTGGTGGTTCAGTGGTAGAATGCTCGCCTGCCACGCGGGCGATCCGGGTTCGATTCCCGGCCGGAGCAACCTCTTTTGTAATGGATTCAGTGAACATGTAGGAATGTTCAGCCTTTGCGGAGCTTGAATAATTAGAGTCTGGTGATGGTTGCGAGTGAATGAGTGTTATATGTCTTTTCTCGGACGATTGAGTTGGTCGTTTCCTGCCACGCGCTTTTTGATGCTGAGGAACGAGCGCGTTGAGTTATAACAGATATATATGTCAGTAGCGAACAATGTTATGATATACAGTAACAACACTACCAAACATAGTATGGGTACATATACACGGCATGTAAATGAAATGATTACGATATAAAATTATGCAGTAAATATGAGCCTAAGTTGCATGGTGCCGCGCGCCTCAGATCTGTAGATGAATAGAGAAGTTACGCAATGAATGGAACAGCAACTATACGTCGTAGACAAATTACGCAACAACATGAACCAGGATGACGTTGCATAATTGCTCATGGCAAGCTCAGCCACGAAATCGTTCCTATTATCGTTATCAATAAGAGCGCGTGCGGCGCAGTGGTCAGAGGTGCTCTGTGCTGCACACGAGTTCGATGGTTCGATCTCGCGCTCATGGCACACCAAGCCATCCATTCCTCCGTGGTCGGAAATTGTATCAGATATGTCCTAGATTGTCTGAGAGGATAAGCAGCACTGACTCGGGACAGCGGCACGCCACGACGAGTCATTATAAAGGCCAGATATGCATTCAATCACCTCAAACGAAGCTATGAATTGAAGACGAATTCATGACGCATCTTTCAGGGATTTATTAGCGCCGAAAGCTTTAAGCTTTATCCTTTTATGATTATCGTTCTTCAGTGTGCTTTTACTATTCAGTCTCACCAACAATCATCAAAGATGCTAGTTCTTTGTCCTTTACGTCTCATTACGCTGTACTATCTCTGACAATGGATTTCGTGTATTTTCTTCTATTTTCGATGATTATAACCTTTACAATCGAGCGTGTTTCACTTGTACAGAGGCATTCTATCGCTATAATGATAACTTGCTATCTCATAGTCAACCAATTATTTCGTTTTTAATTACTTTGATTGACTTCTCACACTATGTCCTTTTCGATGAGAACTACTGTTTCAATATTCTAGATTAATTCCTTCATCCTATTCAGATATTTCCTTTCATATAATTGGTCGCTTGACAGGAACAACATTGTAGCAACGAAGATCATTAGATTCTAATTGATTTTCCTCAGCTTACAGGCTTGATGAGATCATTGAAATATGTACTGGGTTTCATCAAGTTACTTTTAATGGTACTATATGCTCATGTCCAAATTTTCTTGCACAAATTGAGGTATGCGAGCAATGTTTTATTAGTTTTTTCAAATACGTTGTGTGTTACTTGTGTAGCAGCCTTGCATTAGATAAGTTATATTTGAGCCTTGAATTGTTGATGGATAATATTTACTCTACCTCTTCGTTTCCACTATCTTCATCTGTCATATAAATAAACATGACTGTCATGTGTCAGAATTTCTATCACAAACTGTCATTTTCATTGTGAACATATTTTATGACTGAATTATGACTTAATGCACGTAGTTTACAAGTTATAGATTACATTCAGTTGTAATCTATCACATTTACATGTTGTCATATCGGACTGTAATGTCCAAGATTGATTCCTCAACTGCACTGAAAGAAGACAGACAACGTTGCTATCAGGTTTGTTTTGAAAGAGTCAAAAAATTTGATATCTCTAGCTTCTCTACTCATGTTAAGTTTTCTGTAACAAGTACGCTATTCCATGCAGTTATCGCGAATTGTTATCCTCACGTCTTTCTGATCCAAATAGTTTTCGGGGTGACATTGCGTTAGCGACGAAAAGACTTCGATGGACCACGTGTAAGTTTTTGAAGGGACTCTATCAGATTCCAGCTGGCTTTTGCACGATGCTATCAAGCATGGGAACGACTTGTTTTAACAACATTGCGGAGCGTCTCAAAGGAGCGTGTAACGGGAGCGTGTTGTTTATGCGCACCGAAATTAGTTCATATTACTCGTGGGACCAGCAAAAAGTAGAGCTCATTTGATTTTTCTGGAGATAGTCATGCGACTGTCCAGTCTTTAAAGACGAAAAAGGGAACAGGGATTTGAAGGCCACGAAAGGCAGCTTATAAGGAGTAAAGTCTGATAGCCTGCTCAATCATGTGTGGACGACACTTTGGTGTCCACCACTCTAGAATTTATTAAACTTTAGTAATGCGTTCAATCTTTCTTCCTTGATTGCAGAGTATCTGGAAAAGTAAGAAAAAGTAACTGAGGCCTCTTGCTAAGTGATCGCCGTAGAGTGCGTTCTCATGGTCTTTCGTTTGTCTTTCGAATTTTCCTTAGTGGGTGCGTTTTGCTGCCGGTGTGTATTCCTCGGAACGCAAGATAATCTTCCAAAGTTCCAATCGTCTTTTGAAAAATGGGATGTCTCGACTGCTAAGTAAATGATCCAGCTTGGTGATTCTAACTTCAACTAATCCACTTTCAAGCTGTAGATGCAGTACTAGGATGACAATCGATTTGAAGGAGCAAGTTATTGATTCGCTTGGAGCTTGGGACCCTTGTCGTTCCCTTACAGAAAAAAATTATTGAATTATTCCTTTCTTTTTCATTGTAAGCTTCAATTACACATATAGTGTATGGTTTGGTATCTGTAACCAAATAACATTTATCTCGATGTACTTTTTTTTTGTTGCGTGGATTACTTTGTTAGTTTCATTCTGATTTATTGTTAGTTCTATACTCATAATATGATCATGCGTCTTGCGAAACACATTAAGGTTGAGGAAAAAGTTCTAGGAAATTTTTGATAGCCTCGTTTTTATGCGCAAATTAACAGCAATAACTATTCTTCAAAGTATAGAACACCACCGTCAACGACTTTGTGCCATCGTTTCTGCAAGATTCCGGATTTGCTTAAAGTACCATTCCGCCTCCTTTCAATCAAAAACTTTTCAACAAGCTTCTTCAGCTTCATTAATGCTTCAAATCTATAGCCCTCAGAAAAGTGTTGCATTGGTCGATACTGGATGAGCACGTCGGACTATCACATGATGCGGAAGAAACTCGATGACGTCCAACTCTTCACAGATGACCCGCCTGAACGATGCATGTCTTCGTTATTAACATTACCTTCTTTGAATCGCTGAAACCATCTGCCCACAGTCGATTTTGTCGTCGTAGCAGCACCTTCACCCTCATTGATCTCACTGATGGCTTTAAGAATCGTTAAACCTTTTCTCCAATAATGACAGATCGCACACGCTAATCATACTGTTCAATAGGCATTTTGGAGCTGAAATTAATGAACTAGACAAACATATACAAAAGCATTCAATGAAAAAGGACTCGAAGATGTAAAAAAGTGAAACTTTCAAATTTCCCAGAACTCTTTGCTCAGTCTATTATTTCATTGATGGTTCTCTAATACTTTCACGATCATGTGAACGGAATTCGGTACACGTGCGATTCCGCGTTCCGCAGAGCATAGATCGCGGTTCACATGGCCTATTAACTTTGATTTTTGCAATCGTTTTGAAACCTCTTAAGCCTTTTGAAGTCGTTTTTTTTATCCTATCAGAGGGACATAGAACGGCGATATTAGAAATCTTAGTTCTATGCTCCTTTTCTGATTACTGATTATTAAATAACCAATGATCTCACTACGAACCTTGATTTTGCTCCAGTAACACGATTTAACTTTTAGCCTGCGCGCTGTAATTGGCCAGATATGAAAGGGTGAACAATTTCGTATCAGATGAATTTGTAACTGCTATTACGAAGTTATGGGACGTATTTTTGTTATTTATTCAAAATCTACCTCCTTTTCTTTTTTCGTTGAAATTTCTAGACTTTTTGTATAAGAATTGCAGAAGAAATCTTTTCTGTCGCTCTATCAGGCTTAGACTTCTATCTCCTTATATATTGCCAAATTGTCCGCTACTAAGCATAAGCCTAAGGAACCTATGCCTAGGAGTGAAAATGTGATCTTCGTTTGCTGTTCTTCCAACTCTCTATGAAATACCTTTCCAAAACCAAACTAAGCTTTAGTCCCTAAATTTATGTCATCAAATTACTATTAAAAGTTTGTTAGAAGACTATATACAAACTATAGCCTACGCGGCGCCGTTTGTTGCGATCATCGCGACATTCCATCCACACATCTGTTTACAACCTCTAGTCGAGCAAAAACTGCGCGCTGAATGCGAAATTCAACCTTATTTTCGCTGCTTCCAGCGCAATAAAAAGGTTTTTTTCAGGAGACAAATGCAGTATCAAAATTGTAGATACTCAAGCTATCGAGCAGTTATTAAAAGTTTGAAGACAAGCTTTCGCCCAGCGAAAAACACACTAACATGGAGCTCAATTTTACCTTCGCTAGTACAGCATTGAAAATGGCTAATGAGGAAATCAGTACAGTGTGTGTGGTGATGGCCGAGGCATAAGCTATCGAATGATTATTCAAAGTTCAAGAGAAAAGTGAAAAGGAGCTTGTACTAAAAGGATTGAAAGTGGAGTTCGATGATCGATTTGTACCTCAAACTTTTCTAAGTGATTTATTTTGGTGTCTAGAAGTTTTTTCTTGAGCTTTCCGTTATCAGTCAATAGCTTCAACACAGATGTGGCGGGTCTCTTATCGATGATTCCACCTTTCGGCGCGAGACTCTATTGACTAGTGAAGTATGAATTTTTTCCATTCAGTGAGGAATAAACGTGGTCTTGACGATAGATGGATGATATCAATTTACTCATCATTATGACTGCAAAGGAATCAGTTTGTGAAGATTGTAAAGGATCTCGACGAATTTTTCATCTTACTGTAGCGAACAGACGGTACTAAACGTAGATTTCAATTTCCTCAAATACTTTAAAAGACACCTCTGTATCACCTCAGTGACAACAATTTGTCCTGTGGCTGCCCTCCACACTAACAACAGCTTGCCACCCATGAAATAATATACTTCGGAGGACAATTCATTTTGAACTGTAAAGTGTAGGAAATACCTTCTAAATCTGGTTCTCAGCTTAGTATATTGATTTTGCTACTGATGAAATACAAAAAGTGCGGCTAAAAACCTGTGCACTGCAAATAAACTTTGGGGAATGAATGCATTGATGTATTAGCTCACGCTGGCCCATCTGTCACATTAAGAGTAGATTGTAAACTGGTGTTCTTTTATGTAATCCTGAAAGACTGGTCATCCTTTTGAGACCGAATGTATCCATTTGGACACGCGATTTTATGGAGATCTTTCTCGCTGGCGAAAATTTTACCTTTAGCTTGAATAATCATTCGAAAGCCTAAATTTTGGCGATATCATCAGTGTGTTGACTTCATAAATGCTTTTCTCATTGCATTGTAGCAACAGAATCAAGATTATGTTTCACATCCAGTTTGCTTCTTTCGCTCGGATGAAATGTAAGAGATGTTTCTTGCCAACTTATTCGTGATCATTCTGTAGCCCGAGTCTATGACAATTTTGACGTTGAAATTGGTGCTCGAAAATGTCTAGATAGGGCGCTGTTAGAACAAAAAGAAGATCACGTTTAGCACTCGAAGTAGTTAGCCTGTCGCTTGAATTTCATAGTTGGGTTTATCTGGCAATGCGAAACAAAAAAGTTTGCACCTATAAAGCAGTGTAAGAAAGCCTCTTCTACGATTCTAATACAAAAGACGTGAAATTTCTCTGAAACGGAGAAAAAATTTTTCCATGTCAATCACGAAAATCGCGCGCCTCTCAAATGACGCGCTTTTTTGGGACGGTAGTTCAAGTTGCTGCTCGCAGCGTCATTCGTGAGGCACGCGATTTTCTCTACGAATTCAGAAGCTATTTCTCCGTTTCTGGAATATTTTTAGGTTTTTTGAGCCAGAAATGGAACTCAATGTGAAACATAATTTCTTCTTCGCTGCTAAGGCGCATTAAGAGAAGCTTTTCATGAACCAAGAATATTTGGAGTCGCCAAGGTTTAAGCTTTCGAATAATTAGTGAAAATTCAAGGAAAAAGTTCTTTTCCAGCAACGAGAGCCTATCAGAATCTATGTATTCAAATGGATACATTCCCGAAAGGGTTGAACACCTTCTGCTTTCCTACCTTACTGGTGAATGTATGTGATTATCGTTTTTAATTGTGTTCAGGCTCGCGACGATTATTTGTTTTGTTTGGATAAAGAACTTGACCAAGGAAAGACGGAAGAACAAGTGAGTCTGCTTTATCGTTGATAAAAAAGCGACAATATTATCTCGGTAACTCACGTAAGATTCCCGTTCCAGGCATCTCAGTCTTGCCGCGCCTCATTTCGCGTGTTTGAAAAAGCGTGCCCAAATTCTTGGGTTGGACATTTCACAAGAAAACATAGCTTTGAGAGGTATAAAAGAACTCTAGCCGAACAGGGTTTCAATGTTGCAGACCGCAATGCTTTGGGTGATGGCAAGAAGGAATAGCAAGGTAGAAGTGTGGCGACTTTTTACGTTTATTTCCTTCATAAATGCTGATGTCTGTTATACTTTCTAAAGCTTATTTGGTGGAGAAAATGTAACGAGTACTCAAATTGTGCTTTTTTCAGGTCTTCAAGAGGGTTTTGCAACTTAGATGGCTTCACAGTCTAATGATTGAAGCATTCTGTCGGCGTAGAACTACTTTTCCAAATAAACTCAACATGCTGTTCTCAGTTCTTTTGCACCATGGCAGCTCAATCATCCTGTGACATGTCGAAACATTCTAATAAGAGTTCTATATCTTCTGAAATACGTTCTCTGCGCAAGCCAAGTGTGCCTGGAAGAACAGTGTGTGTGGACCATTCTTCAATTTTAGCCCTAAGTGAGGTGTGGTAGGCATAGTTTCGAACATTTTTTCCTCTGTCAAACAACTATTACTATTTCAGGCTGAATCGGTTTGTTCACATCCAATTCTCAAGTACATTGACGTGACCCTTTCACCTACCGAAATCAATTTTTCACTTGGACTTAATGACAGTCGCCTCCTGGCTTCGCTTCGATTATGTCAGAAATTTGACTTTGGTTGTAAATTTATCCGTCATCGCCTGGCCAACCTTTCCTCACCGGCTTTGGTTGAATCAGCTCGGCTATTGGCAGATGCTGAGGTGCATCGACGATGTTCATTGCGGACCACCCACTCTTACGAAGGCGATGCCGACACTATGAGTGTGGCACAGGATCTTTATAAGCTAGTGGACAAAAGTCGTTTGCCGCCGTCAATGGCCCTTGCTACAAGTTCGTTTATGTTTGTTTATCTGTGGTGCCACAATTGTTAGACATTCAGTTAAGTTAATCGTAATCAAAGTTACTCTGGCTGTTCTAGAGATTCTTCTTGGATGCGTGGTCGACCCAGTTCGTACCGTATCTGAATACAATGCCAACAATATGAAGAATTTGATTCATCGTGAGGACGTGCATTATCATCTTGCATGTGCCGCTCTGGACTCTGAGCAGTGGGATCAATTTAAGTAAGTGATTATTTCGATTAGTAAAAAGTCTGAATTATCGACGGCTTCTGAGTGAGCATACACAGGAAGTCATCACACTTTTTGGCGGTGGTTGTCTGCTGTCACTGCGTCTGGTGAAACGTTGCGTAATTCAGTGGGTTTGTCGCGCATGAGTTTTCTGGCGAGATTTGTACCGAAGGTGTCGAGCTTCTGTGCTTGAATGTATTTACGGAGGAAAATTTTTGTTATGCGTTACACCCAGATGACACAAGCAACTTTTTCCAAGCATCGACGCTATTGTAGAGTGATGTGTTATAATGGAATCGAAAAGACAAGTATATAAGCTATGTTTTCTCTGTCCATTCACTCTCTCCTAAAACGGGGCAATATTTCTGAACAATCTATTAGCAAACAATGCCTTCGTAGCTTGGTCGTGCCCACAAAAAGAATGGTGCCGTTAGCAACCTTAACGGTGACCCTAAAGAAAATGTGTTGTTCTTTGACACTGTAGAGCAGGGCACCCAGCAGTCTACTTTGAAATGTGGTGGAAATGAGTGGGAACTTTGCTGACTCCTTTCAGAATCTTTTAAAGATTCTTAGAACAACAGATGATCATTCCTTTCTCCAATGTCCAACCGTCAACCTAGTTTCTGTCGTCACAAGAATGACCATGATTTAGATACCAGAAAAGACAGCACAGACAGATTGGAAAATAGTTGCATTCGTAATGCCTATCAGCGTTTTGTAGCGCACAACAACTTGACCCTGGTAATTTTACTTTCAGTGAGTGTATTACTCACTAACTCATGAACTAGCTATGTGCTTCAGATTATCCGAAAAGTTATTGAGACGTTTTGAACTGTTTCTCCGTGAGTAGATCTATGTCACTCCATCGACGAAAGAGCATGACTTTCGAGAGGGAAAGCAATTCATTTTTCGTAAGATGATGGAGTAGGTGAAGGTCGTTATCATACTAAGTGGTCTTACTCCCAATTCAACGTCCTTTCAATTGATGTAATAAGTGGACGCCCTACTTATTTATCGGAGAGTCATCAGTTTGATCTTACACCTCAAGAATTGCCGATTATCAACGCAGCATCTGCTCTTGCAAACCTCTCCAGCATCATCGAATACTGGTACTCTTCTCTAGTACTCTTTGTTATCACTTCTACAATAGCGTTTCAAGTTTACTTGACAGTAGTCTAAGGATACGCAGTTCTTACTGGAATGTCGACTCAAAAAAAATTTTTTTTCGGGGAGAGATTTCTCATGGATTCTCATGGGAATATGGTGTTTTTTATAATCTACTCCTAATCTTCACTCATTCCTTCAATAACGGCATTTTTTCGAAAACTCTGTTGCAAACAGAAAAGTTTCATTATTATTCTTTAGCTTCGTACCTTGGTTTTTGCGGCTTTCTCTTCTGCCTACCAAGAGAAACGTTTTATACCATCACATTCTGGGATTCGTTGTGCTTTATTGTTGCAACATAGACAATCGTTTAATTCGTTGTTGATCCTCATCTTTCCAATCACATGTTTCAAGATGGCCCTCCTTTACGAGTAATGAAGGCTACAAAGCATTTTCCGCACAATCCATTCAATTGCGGTTCTGATTTATGCTGGTTATCTACACTGAGCATGGTAAAATTTTTTAGTACAACGAAATAAATCAAGGTCGCTCACATTAGAGCTTTAACACGATGGCGAACTGAGTGCAAGACACTGTTTACGACTCCATCGTTTGCCTAATCCTCATCTACTGTCGGTGAGAGCATCCTTGAACTGAAAGTTGTAACAGGCAACATAGGGACGCAGCTGTGTGGAAAACACGCTTATTGAAACTCCATTATCTACGGTCATGCATGATGATCCAGCACCGAGGAGTAATGACCCAATAGATCTTATAGCACTTATTGTGAGCGAAGCGAGCTGGCGGGAGACGGGTGAGTGAACGTCACCTCAATTGAAGTGTGCTTCCAACTAGCGTGCACCCCTACGTGCCGCTGATGATTGTGGCACGAAACGTCGTCTTGGTAACTGCTGTCGTACAATAACTTTAGAGACGTAAAGTTCTACGTAGATCTTCTGTTGCTGGTTTCTGTTTTTAGAAGACAGTAGCTTTAATGGTCTAAGTTTTTTCCTCCTCAATGAAGCTCGATCACACGATATATTGACCGTTGATCAACGACACGGACTTTACCGTTGTAGTTTCCATATTATTCGGGACCAGAAAATCCATTTGTGACCACCACTTCACTATATTCAACGATCACAAATCTAGATTCGATCAGTTTTTCAGACACTCAACCACGCTATTTTTGGTTGAAAATGTCCAACTTTTACGACTTAATTGGTCATAAGATATGTTAGTTTTGTTTTATATTGAAATTACCAATCCTGAAAATTACAAAACATGGAAAGCGAAAGAATGTTTTATTATGTGGCCAACTCCATATTCCTCCAAAGGCAAAAGGGGTGCAGCGCAAAAGATATTTGTTTCTGTCTGTATTGAACTGATATACTTTTTTTTGTGCAAAGACGTTCGTACAAGTGTCTATCCTGGAGGTCGATTTAACAAAGAAATGCGCTGGCATATATACTGGGATGTTTCGAAATAGCCTCTAGCAAAGTACTCCTATGTTTATTTCGACAGGAGAAAGCTTCCTATTATTATTTGCCTGAAAGTTGCAAAAATTAGTTACTCTATACATAAAATGCGATGCTTTTGGTGTGCGGTGCCCATTTGCAGATTTGGCGCATCTACGGGTGATAGAGGGTCATCAGTGGTTAATGATGCAGTGTATCAAGGTAGGAGGTGATGAACATAGCACTGTTCCAACCCCCTTCTCAGTACTCGCAATCAATCAACTGAACGTCTAGGAGCGCCTTAGCTTGGCTATCTTCAACAATGCAAGGAAAATCGTCTTTAACAGCATTGTACGATATTCATGAGAAAATGAAATTCTCACGCAGCAACGGAAGCAATGCGTGAAATGTTCGAAAACTTGAGTGAAGAATGAGTTTGAGGAAACGGATCAAATGCAAGATATGGTGGAATCTGTACATCAAAACGTGGTGGCTGGTCGTGTAATTAAATAAAATAAATATATGAATATATGTGCACATATACATGTATACATACGCATGCATAATATGTATATGCACGCGTACATGTACATATACACATATGTGTACATGTGGGTACACATATATGTATTTGTACGTATAGCACTTTTAGGATGAAGTTGAGTTTCAGTTGTTATTTTTATTTAAGGACTATTGTTAGTTCGTGTCCAACATCACCTCACTACTCTCCTATTCTTGTCTTTCATTTCGTCGATTTTGCCGTCAGAAATCCGGTAAGGCTTTATTCTACCGCTATAAACCACCATTTCTTATGCAGCTTTTTTCATATAAAAACCCTTCTCTAAATCATATCATTGGCAAATTAGTTTTTTTCTTTCCTATTCAAACTTTTCTTTCTCTTCGTAGAAAGTTCTTCTAACATAAACTTTTTGGAATAAAACGATTCTTAAAGTTTTAACATTTAATTAAGGTCCATGCAAATCAGTAGAATAATCAGATAACATTTCTTGAGCCTTTTTGTGAGCTCTGGAATGGCACTTATGCAGTGTATGCATGCTCCACCATTACAGGCCTTTCAGTACCATAGCGCCTTTCGGTTCAGCCAATCTCTTACGGGAGATATACCCCCTACTTATGAAGGAATCGACGCCGAATTATCTGAATAACCGCGTGTCGAGTGATCAGTTCACCCGATATTACACCGACCAACAGTCAAGCCCTCATGGCTGGTAGAATGAATGAAACACTTACTTTCAACTGCTTATATAGATCTCGCTCAACACAATAACAGTATGATAATCTGGTAACATTTTCGAGCCTTTCTGTGCCGTCGATACTTTCATAAGTAGGAGGTATATCCCCACTGCAAGGGATTGCCTGAACCGAAAGGCACCGTGCTACTGATGAGCATGTAATGGCGAAACACGTGTCTAGAACTGTATAAGTGCCATACCAGGCCTCGAAGAAAAGCTCAAAAAATGTTATCAGATTATCAGATTGCTGCTGTGTTGAGCGAGGTCTATATAAGCTGTCGAAAGTAAAGGTACAAAAGAATAACGTTGGATGCTTGCGTTTTAGAATGCATGTTCTGTATGTGTTTCAATTTTCTAATCTGAACGTAGCACGATTCTCTGAGTTCAGAGCCAGCGGGACAACGTGCTGGAATGGTACTTTGATGCGTTGTCTGTGGAGCGCACAACTTTGACTCCAATCCAGTGGTCTAAATATGCTCTTAGCTTGATCAAGTCAGTCATGGCAAGTCCTACTTAAGTGTTCAAAATGTTCCACATTGAGAAAAAAAAGATTCAACTGAGATTGTAAGTGGAGTGATTGGAGTGAATGGTTTTTTGCTACGGTATGTGGATGGGACTTCGTACCAGTGGTACCACGCCACCATGCTTTTATAACATAAGGCTTACTGAATGCATAAATTTAGATTATTTTGTATCTAAGCGTGCAGGAACCTTGTTCTGTCGTTCTGTGTGCTCAGGTTATCTCATTTTTCTAATTTTGTCAAATGAACCCGCTAATAAGCTTAAGCTTAACCCAAAGCCCATGCCTTCTAAGCCTAAACAGCCTAAGCTCATACACGAAGAGTATATCAACATGTAGAGAAAGTCTTGTAGTATTAAAGTCATATATCTTATCTAGAGTTATTTGAAGACGCAGAAAACACTCTAGATTTGATAACAAAATACGTACTTACACAATGCGCACCGAAAGCCCAATTTTCTTTTGACTGCTACGACTTACTCAGAAATTCTAATACTCTTCCGATATATCCACCCGATTTTAGCACTTTGGGAAAAGCGTGTTTTTTGCTTTAACATAAAGTCCTAGTGGTCATTCGATAGCTTAAATAACGAGGTTTTAACAATGTGCATTTTCAAAAAATAGTTTTTTTCTATTGCGCTATGACAGTGAAAGTAAAGTTTTGTCTAACATCGAAGCATTTCTTGCTGAATAAAGTTTTTTTTTGAATTTTTGATGATTATTCAATAGCACAAGCTTTAGCGATTTCAATGATGTACTTGGTTTTTAGTAAGGACTTTTTTGTGCGTTGTAATAGTCAAAAAAAAGATTACGTTTCTCAATTTTGGATCATTTATGTTATCGGTTTTCTATCTTGAACTCTAAGGAAAGCGCGTTTTCCAAGATTTCCCAGAATTTTGACAATCATCTGATAGCTCGAATCTCGGAAATCGCAAAGATGTGCTTCAAATCTATAATGACATTCTTGGTAGGCTGTAAAATTAAGAAGAAAATTATGTTTTTCACTCAGACATTTTTCTCTGGACAGAGCTTTTCACCTAAACTTTCAGTAACCGTTTAATATCACAAGTCTCGGCAATTTTGGCGGTGTATTTGATCCTTTGAAACGACTTTTTAGTGCACTGTGGTACCTAAAGGAAAGTTGAGTTTCGCGCAGCGCGACATTCGTACCAAGCGATCGCGCTTTTTCCAGTTTATGGATAGGATTTCGCAATACTGGCATAAGCCACCGCGCTTTTTCCTCGTGCCACATTTGCGAAACCCAATCTTCTTCTGACTATAACAACCTGCTAAGAAGTTCTTTTCAAAAACTCAGTACCTTTTGAAATCACCGAGATTTCTGCTATTGAATGGTTACTGAAAGTTCGAAGGAAAACTTTATCCGGAAAAAAATACTTGAGTGTGAAATAAAGTCTTATTTTTACTTTAGCACTTAAATAAGACAACAATTTTGATAAAAAAAACATTAAAGTTCTCGTAATGAAGCTATCGAATAATCAATAACACTTCAAAAGAAGCACTTCAGAAAACTTGAGAAAAGACTTGTTTTTATGTTCTTACTAAAGGGCTTAAACAGGGTGGATATATCGGAAAGTACAGAAGTATTTTCCAAGAACCAATTACACTATCGAAGTCGTCGAGATTCAAGCCATTGAATGATCACTAAAAGTCTAGGGGAAAAGCTTTGTCCAGCGAAAAATACTCGAGTATGAAACGTAATTTTATTTTTATTGTTATAGCCCAATAGAACGGCCTTTTTATGTTGTAGTTCTTATTTCAAAAGTAAAATATGGTGATGCTATCGACTATTTGATGATATATCTGAAATCATTTTATGTGACCGCGGTAGTATGATGTCACAGTATGCCCACGTATACCACTCTACATTATTGGGTATGATTATTTATATATTTTCGGCAATGAATAACAGTGAATTGTTATTGACATATGAGATGAAAGGTTTTGTGATTGAGATTTCTCAATCTCTTTTTCAAAATTGCAGGAAAGAGCCGAGTCTCAGTTTTATTCCTTGTTTTATGCTTTACTGCTCCACATCGATTACTGGATTTATCTCAGGATCTGTAATTGGAAGGCTGATCTGGTCAATATCACAAAGCACGGCGATATTGAAGGCTGTGTCGAACAACGCAAGCTTTCTGTTCCACGGGAAGTGGCCTTCGGCCTACACGAATTTCAGTGCCTCAAGACGGGTCTCAACCGTCTTCTGACTGGTCTCAGCAAGAGCAGCGGTGAGTATTATGTTCCTGATGATATCTGGTGACTTTCGAACTTCTTCCAGAGTATACCCTTCTTGTTGCTTGTAAACTTCCGGGAAACGTTGTCTCAGTTCAATTCGGCGAAAATTTTAACTGCACGTTTCCTTTGCGATCATTTTATGTGGGAATTGGCAATAACTGTGTTGTGCGTATTCATCAAATGCTAAAAACATTGTACGCTTTTGATCCGGTTCATAAAAATCAAAGGTAATGACGTACACTTTTTGGAATTTGATGCTGAATTGTTGGAAGAAATGATGTAACTCAGTTTAGAATGTCTGTACTATAGATTTTCGAGCTTATACAGCTCTTTGAACAAGGTTTGCTTAAGTATAGAAAATGTGTATTAACGGTATGGTGTATTTCATTATAAATTCATGCTTTGCTTGTTCAAGAAGTTTACTGAGCAGCTCTCATTTTATGAGCTGTATGTAGAAATGGTTAAAATTATAGTGTACTGCGGACTGTCTAGTGGCTCATATAGCACTTTTACTTGTGATTCACGTAGCAGTACAATAGTGTTTCAAATGCGCAGAGTTAATTTGAATTTGATGCCACCATGAGACTCCAGCTAACTGAATTAGTGTGGAGATGCTCCATTCATGTCTAATATTTGCTCAAATTTGAGTTTAAGATGCTATGCAACGAAGGGATACAATAAATCTCAAAAAGGTGAAAGCTACGAGAACGTATAATAACTGTGAAGGTTTAAATTATGCAACGGTATGGAGTAGCAAATTCATCTATATGGGCAATGGGAAAGACCATCCTACTACTCAACCTTGACATGCACTTTTATCTGTCAATGAAGTCATCACAATATCCGGTTTTCGACAACATTATACCAGAGCATTTGAGAAATATTCATCATGTTGTCATAGACTCCCTGCTCAAATTCAGATAGTCGGCTACGCATAATACTCTTCGATTTGACGCATAACAAAACAATCCTATTATCTGAGAGACAAGGAAGGTAAATGTCGCTCAAGGTGTACTCGACTGTAATTCTGCACAACTCCACAGTTCTTCTTACCTTAATGTACATTAAATGTCTGACAATGCGGTCGGCGCTGTGTAATGAGGTGATTTTTTAGTATCACTATCACGTAGTCGCGAAAGAAAATCCCGTTTTCTATACTAAATTGAATGTCCATACTGGGGAGGCTACTAGCTGCTTTATGAATTATGTGCTTTATGAATGTGGTGGTGCATCTTCGAGGTAGCCGCTACACTATTTGTGGTTGACTTCCCTAAAATGTCAAGTGCTATAGGAGAGCCAATACGTGATGTCCAGGATTTTTTTTTCAACCACCATCGTAAAGGAAATGTTTGATACTTTTCATGCCTCCAACAATTTATTGGTCAACTCAAGAGTACAAAAGTGTGAGCTGGAGGTTTTCTTGGTGTTAACTTATATTGTTGAAAGATCGGGCACAAGACAAATAAAGGCTGAGAGATGACAATCATTACTATTGATAATAGTATGAATGTTTCTACTCGAGATTATTGAATGACACGACATCATGTGTACCACGCTGTGTGGTTTCCAGAACTTCTTGCATTCAATTCGTTTCTTCGTATTCACCATCCACAATGATCTCTGCGCTTTTTTTATTATAAGGGTTAGGATGTTTTTTCGGAGTGGTTGAGTCAGTTCCACCTGTAATCCTATGATTGGGCGCACTTGGCGTTTCCGCTTGGACTAAAGGAAGTCAGCTTGTCCCAAACAAATCTGCTGCCACTTTTCCGACTCCAAATGAGTGAGAGACTTAGCGAGTCCAGTGCGATGTCAAATCAGCGCCTTAGATGTCGAATTAGGCCGTCAATGTAACAAAACAAACGGGATTACTTCCACTGCTCTTTCCGTTATTTTATCAGTGACAGTTTAGAATTTTCAGTACATTTGAATGTTGAACTTTGGCTATTTCTGCTAATACCTAAAATTTTCGGCTTTAACCAGTATTATCCTGGTTAATCAATATTTGAAGGCATATGTAGAATCAATTGATAGAGAGATTTTTCAGGTAGTGTAACTAGGAAGGAGGTGGCAACTCTCCGTCAGAGCATCCGTTCATGGTCAAAAGAAGGGGAACGTGCTATAATAATAGACTCGTTGAATGTTTATCATGGACATGGGAATGTTGGCGGCCTCAGTCCGTTAGTGAGATTGACAAAAAGGTTGTTTTCCAAAGTTCGTAGTTCTTTCGTTCTTAAATCAAACGTTTATCCTGGGACGTTCAATTAACGAAAAGAGTTGTTGACTTTTCGCTTTGTATCAGAGTGTTGTCTTTGAAAGAATACTAGGTGATGTCTTAGAAGTAAGTTGAATAATTCATTATCTTGTAAAGGAATCTGATATGGAACTTTATCCGTCTCGCAACTTTTGTACGAAGCATTTCACCTAAATCACCAGGACATACAAGAAAACTCACCTTTCAATACATAATAGTCCTAAAATAGCGTCGAGTTCACCTTGTGTACTTAGTATAAATAAAAGAATTAGTCCATTTTGTTCCAAGGCACATTTTGTATATAATGAAAAAATGAATAATGAGACAATTTGTAGATTATTATATCTTACCTACTTCGCTCAAAACAATATAATCTAATAACATATTTTGATATTTTGAGCCTTTCATGAGGACTGTTATGGCGCTTATATAATGCTCAAAATATGTTATCAGATTATATTGTTTCAAGCGAGGTGTCAAAAACAGTTGAAAAGCAAGGTATGAAAAATATAAGTTTTATCAGGCACTAGCAGTCGACTGTACAACATCATCCGTTGGATGAATTTATCTTTTTGCGACGAGTGTAAATAGTTTGACGTAGATTCCTCTATATATATCCTAGAGAGATTGAGTGGACCGAAAAGCACTGTGCAATTGATGAGGCTGTAAGCCCGAAAACGTGTCTTTCACTATATAAGTGCCATAATAGACCTCATGAAAGGCTAAAGATATGTCATCAGATTTGCAGTTGTTCTGACCACTCCTCTAATGATCATTCGATAGTTCACCAAAACAGCAAAAATTTATCTTGCCTTTCATACTCTAGTTGAGTGCGATAGCGAGTAGGCAATGCGGACAGCGGTCTCTCCTTTTCTTTTGAATTTTTTTTGTTCAGGTTAGCATCGGAGTACGAGATTGCTGTTGTTATAACGAGACCATTTCTAGTTGAAAGGTTGAAATCAGTGCGATGGCATAGCAATGTGCACATTTTTTCGTGCACGACTCTGTAAGTTGTATTCAAAATAACGAGCCATTTTTTCTCTACTATGTAATCTGCGAAAAAAATTCATAAGGTGGAATTTATCCATGGAATTTGTTATCAGCCGCCTGCTTTGCAACAAGCTGATTCTTTAGCATAGTGGTTTGATACGCATATAAAAATTTTTTTTGAAGTTAATTTGAACGAACTCCTGTTATGCGCAAATCTTGATAGTCTTTACTGAAAATTTTTGTCCGTAAGAATCAATAGAAAGATCCAGCTGTTTTCCTGGTACTTTTTTATCATTCCTTTTGTAGTGCGATAACTATCTCATCAACAATCTTATGTGATCCAAAAAAAGTTATGTTGTACAACTTATAGTCCCCAAGAGATTGTTGTTTCGGATAATTTTATCTGTTTCACCATAAAGGTCATTTTCCAAAGCGCTAAGGAAAGGACACTTAGCGCTTGACTCTCAATTTTTCATGGGTGCCGCCTGTGTTGCAACCCAACATGAATACTCAATGAACCATGTTCTTTTTTATATTACACGGTGATCCTAATTTTGAACATCCGCACATCGACAAGTCGTTTTATGGGTCAGTAATACTTCGATCTCTATGACACATAATAGGGTTCAATCATGGTGCATCTCTCAGAGATAGTTCAACGCAAATACTTTAATAATCAATCCGAAATCATTTTGTTTGACCGCCTTGCGGTGTGATGATGTTACTAATGACCCAATGATGATGTGGAGTGGTGTGCAAAAACGCTTGCGTCAGCCGGAATTTGAACCCAGATCTTACTCTTTCCGGGAGTATGTGCTAAACCGTTGAACCACCGACGCTCGTTTCGCACTCCACTCTTTACGCAAAAACTTTATTTTTTTCCATCAATATGTTTTCAGTTCGGAAGATGATTTGTTGATTCTTTTGGCAGCTGTGGAATGGGGACCGAACGCTTACGTTCTTAGCAATGATCGTTTCGGAGTGCACGTGGAAAAGTGCAATTCGGTAGAACGGATTCTTATGCGCGAATGGATGAGAAGAAGGATAGTGCGGTTCAATAAGTACGATTGGAAATATGATGTTAGTATGCTTTTTTATTTGTGAACATTTTGTTGTTACACCTCATTAGTGATGCGGACCATAACGAGAACGATGCTATATCAACCCGGCCCTGGGTTCAGGAATCCTCTCCTCTCTCTAGAGTTGGGAACTTGGTACCGGATGTGCAGAAAATCCGCTTTGAACAATACAGGTAGAAGCACTTCAGCCCGGCTATCTCAAAGACTCTGGAAAAATTGGTTTACAAGGTGCATGAGAAATTCTCAGGTAGAGAGGCGAACCCACGAACGAAAGCTTAGAAATTTTCTTGCATGGTGAATACGAAGAAAGGAATTGATTGTAAGAGGTGTTGAGATCCGCGCAAGTGTTATGGTAGAGGAGTCGTTTGAAAGATATATAGTTGAAATGTAACAATTAGTTTTTGGTGTTGATCGATTTAATGGAGAACTTGAACTCATGTTCAATCCGCCCATGCATAAAATTGATTTCCGCAGTTTCATTGTTCATGGGCTTCGCCCGAACAGACACGTTCTCGTTTGCATATACATATTTTACCGCTGGGTAAAATGCGAAGAAGTGAAGAGTTTTTTCTTTAGATTTCATTTAGAAAGAGTCAACTTTAGCTTGCGCATTTCAATGGGGTCCATCTGCGCTGTTTTGCAATATTTCTTTCATGTGATTATCTGAAATAGGATTGTGACTTTATATTCGATAGAACTGTGTAGATGGTTACATTTCTAGTGCCTGCCCGAATATGGTGAATTCGTGCAGCAAATTGCACCGTCTACCTTCTTTGTGCCAGTTACAGAGGAGACTCCTGGCATACCTATTCGCTCAGCTTTCGTAGTCAGTCGCCAGTCACCAAACACTTAGGTTAACATTGGAAAGTGTTAACTATCTCTTTTCGTTCCGTTTTCTTTGTAGTTCACTCATTTGTTTATGTTATATCGCTGATTTTCAAAAGAATGTTAGTATTCCCTTTTTAGCTGGTCAGCGTTGTTGAGCAAATTTCCTTCCTCTAAAGTCTTGATCACCTTCTTTTACTAGATACTTTCTGAATCTTGTTCCACTTACCTCCTCCCGATTCACTGTGCCAAATATAGGACCTATCACTTTTTTGAAACACGGTCCGATTTTATGTTAGTATGTGACGTCCCAAATGGACGACTCTAACGTTAAGAGAGAACTACCATCTCATTGAGTCACGGCTTTTGTTGGCCTTATTTTACTATGCATTTGATAGCTATTCAAAACAGATTACTGTGCCAGTTTGGAGAAGAAAAGGAAGTTTATACGCTCAATAATTTGCAGAAATACCTTTTGAGTTTGTTTGTTTGCAAGCGTACATTTGCCTCGTTCTAAAAAAGCAACACAGACACATCGCATGGTCATACATAAATGGAGCATCGTGAGCACATTTATACATTTTATGCAGTCATATGTTATAGCTGAAGTCAGCAGAACCACAGGTGTGTGTATAAAACACTAGGTATCAACGAAATGTGTGTTCACCAATGTGATTTATCGTATTTTATATTTGGAAGCAGTCCTCAATTCCTCCTCTCTAAGTAGATCTTAACGTTTTGAAATAAGTGCTCAGTGCGTCCGTTTTATGCCTTGACATTTGCGTGAGTTACCAAATCACTTGTAAAACAGATCAAGGGCTTGTTAAGTTGAGCACCATCAACTCAACAAAGACAGTGGGTGGAGCTCCACATTTCAAGTCTGATCGATCATTTGAATTATCCTTGGTCTCAAATTGCATCAGACATTCATTACGAAGCTGCTAGATTTTGTAGGGTCCCATCTAGAGTTGTAGTTCGCAAATATATTTTACATAAATGCACAAAGGTGGAATCAAAGCGCTCAAGATGTTTACCTAGAGGCAGCCGTGAATACAGGAATATGGTTTGTGCAGGCAGGGACACATCGTGAAATGAAACGTGGCGTCTTTGTTCTAGGATTTTCGTGGAGAACTCTGACTATCAAACCTGTTTTGTCTGCAATGACTATGACATTTCGGGGAAGTCACTCGCCAACGACAATAGTCCATCGGTTGGCTCTAATTATGCATCACATGTTTCGCCCGCCTGACTTTAGATATTTTGGCACCTAAAATGGCAACTCCTACTTATGGAATGTGGGGTATCTCGGGAATTCGAATTTGTCTTCCGCTTGTCTATAAGTGATACTCCCACCACTGTACTATCGACTGCGCAACTGATAAGGTTGGGTAATCTTTCATCTTGTTTACGTAGCGACCATGTTATTAACGTATGTGAGAAGACAGGAAGGATCTTGAAGTTGAAGAGGTCGACATGCATCTGGATGTTATTTGTTCCTCTCCACTATATCCCCGATGCACTTGAACGTCCCGCCAGACCGCTCGCTTCCTCATGCTCAACTCCAGAGCTGACATGTTCATCATATTGACTTGTCGTATTAGAAGGGCACAGCTGAAGCATTCTAAGATGTGCACTCTGTTGAGAGTGAATGGGCATATATACTAAATCTGAATTTCAAAAGCATCGTTTCTATTAGATTTGAACGAAGACCAATATTTTAACAAGCCTTTTGAAGTTGGTCAACATTAATTCCGCCTAGCCTACGTTTGGCAATTTAAGAAAGATACCATCAGCGAATCAAAGATGGCGCTACTATTGAAAAATTTTTAGCCATCTTTTTTAGCATTCAATACAATTCCAAATAAGAATGCTTTAAGCTTAAACAAGGTTGATACGCCAGGGTCATACACCGGTGTTTCGGAGGTTTCGGCCTCCTCGTCAGTGACCCCCGCCCCACATTCAGCCCTGCATTGAAATAAGGAAGGAGGAGCGTCTTTTTTAGGTTTAGATAAACCATGCAAAGCAGCACTTTGGCAGATACATGTGTTTCGACGACTCCGTCATCATGAGTGCTATGTTGCTCGGTGGCTCGTCCCCTATGGTGTAATTGTTGACCGTCGATTTTCACTTCCATGTTGTCACTTTCTAGTGTCCGCAAAACTTCCTGGAAAGCGGCAGTAAATATTTGTGGCGATATTAAATCGTCTTATCTAATCCTTCTATTTGAGTCGGTAACGTATGACAAACCCAGTCAGTGTTTTGATGAAAACTGACAAAACGTTCTACAGATGTTCAAGTTTTATGTTATCCGACCCAGGTTTTATTTAGATTTTTCACCGACGAATCTTTAAGTGGGATACTGCTAAGAGGAGCTGCTAAGACGGCATATCCATTCTTTTTAACTTTTCATGCGGGGAGAAAGGGTGATTATTGAAGAGATCCGCTTAGCCATCGTGGATATTTTTCTTATTTTCTTTTTGTAAGTCATCTCTGTTCTTTTCAATCGATGGAGTGCAATCAGTCTGGTCTTCCAATTGGCGAAGTATCGTTTAGTTCTGCGAATGTTCTTCCCAGCCTCACTAGCTTCGTCCACTTCTGCAGCACTTTTTTTTTGAAATTTCCTTTCATCACCTTTCTACAAGGTTGCGCAGGTTCGAAATTGAGTTGACAGTTGCTTATGGCCCATGAGATTCCACTTCTGCTTATCAGTTTGGGTGTTTCTGGAGACACGTGGCTTTCAAACTTTTAGCTTTTATAGCTCTAAAGCGAAGATGTTGACAAACAAACTGCATTTTTTGTTGCCGCTGTTGATAATGACAACTTCACGAAGGCCGACCAATCTGGATGAAGTCAAATACATAGTGTTCCTGGGATTTCGTTTTTGAGTCCAGTGGCTTTATCGCCTCTCCGTAGAAATTATTTTGCGGCAACAGCGACATCACTTGGGCAAAAGTTTGCGATTTGCTATTACGTGGCCTATTTCGTTAAGATACTCTGTATTGGCAGATTCTCAAATCCAGCGCATGGATCGCCTTGGTCGCTATGATGAATTAGACATCCTTTCACTCTACTCTTCTGATTCATGGGTCCTAGTGTTAGGTTCGTTGAACGATCTCTTGGATTAAGTCTTAGCGTTGACTCTTACGTTGAAGTTTGTATGGTCACACTGTAAAATTTCTTCTGGACGGTATAATAGGTTCTGTAAAAAGTTCGCAGAGTTTTAGTTTTTTCATCAGGCCGTTCCAAAAGTTTTGAAAGAGAGCAATCAACACGAAATTTAGTAACCAGAAGTAATTTTGCACTGTTTTGGTATCGTTCAATTGCGTATTATCTTATGAACATTTTGGTAAACAATTTGCGATACTTGGTTTGAGATGGAGCTGTCAGGAAGCAAAATCGCTTGCTACTCATGTACAATTGACCGTAGCGGAAAATGCTTGTGAAGCGGTGCGCAAGATTAGTGAAGCTATGGGTGACGATACGGTTGCAGAAAGGATGCCTAGGAAGTGGTTCGCGAAGTTCAAAGCGGGAGAGAACAGTCTGGAGGATCGGTCTCGCTCGGACCATCCATACGAAGCTGCATTAATTTTACGCGCCACTTCACTGGCCACGTTCTCCTATGCACCATTCGTGCATGAGTAGTAAGCGAATTTGTTCCCAAGGCAGCTCTATCTTAAAGCAGATATAGTCAATCCAAAATGATCGCAAAAAAGTGTGCAGATGAGCGGTGCTAAAATCATGCAATCTCTTTGGAAAAATATAACAAAACCAAGACGGCATTAACTTTTACTAACTTATTGGGATATTTCGACCTCGTCTTCATCATTTCTTGATGTCGGTGCGTAAACGAGAAAAATTGTCAACGATATCACCGATGCACATCTCTTCAGTCGTAGGCTTCGGACATTGCTCTATTCGATCATCGTCCGATCCCCTAGAAGTCGGAAAAGGATTAAAACGTTTGTTTTATCAATTGCTACAATTTACACATAGTTACCCCTATTATGCAATCGACAATGGACAATGAATAATTGAAAAACAACGATAACTATATGATACATGTGTCATGTAGTGGTCGACCGAAAATGCTCGATGGTGGTCGCGGTAGACCTCGATACATCTAGAAGATATCAGATGACGGCGCAGAGTATAGGTTGTATACCTAAGCTATAAAAAGGGGATCAAGATAAGTAAATGAGATCTAGCTTCATGAGATTTTGAGAGAGATCCATTTGAAGGCTAAGATTCGCAAATATAAGAAGGCGAAATTGTGGACATCACTCACTTATTCGCAGACAATAAGACACTGTCTGTTGCGTCTTCCACCTTTCTTCTTAACCATTCTCAACGACTAGTTGATCAAATGCAAATTTGATTTCAAGAACTTTCAATCGCTGAGCACGAAAGTACAATGAAAGAACTTGAAAGATTATGGATGAACAAGTTAGGTCAATGACTAATCTAGTAACCACTAAGTAATTACTGGTTTTTTACGGAAATAGCTGACAAACGCTCGGAATTTTGTGTTCTAAGATGAATTGAAAATGAGATCATTCCTCATAATAGCTTATGTTCAATAGCTCCCGTGGCATGCATGACTTTTTTGGAATCTGATTGATGACCAACTGCTCCCAGAATCTTAAGAACTTGTGGTCCGTCATTATTAAATTATGGAACTTCGTCATCAATCATATTCAAACATAACACAAACAAGATTTGAAGATGACAACAATTTTTAGGCTGAGTAAAAGTTTCTTAACACCCACTGTTTCAAAGTTTTACATAAATTCGACTGGAAAAAACAACGATTATCTTCAAAGAATAAAAGCCATCACTGTTCACACCTTTCTGTCAACGATCTGCAAGCTTCCGAGTTTGCTCAAAGTCGTCATTCTTTGGGCCTTAAATCAAAAAACTCCTGACAAATCCTCTTGAACTTAATCAAGTGTCTAGCACCAGCGTCCACGCAGAAAGTGTTTCCCATTGTGCGGAAATCGGACCATAATCGGACTGCGCGGCATGTGCACTGTGGGTTGGGTGAGGCAGGACCTCGACTCCTTCCAATTCGTCAAACTTTTCCTTAGTCTTCCTGCGACGGTGGTGTTTGATATTGTCTTGCTGAAGCAGCGCGCTTTCGACGACTCAATGTCAGTAGTTATCATCCAACGCCGTCGTTGCCGTGGGAATCTCCTATAGAAATATTCCTGAGATATTCTCTTGAATCCACAATACGCGATGCTGTACGAAAGAAACATAAAATTTGAATTTTTCACGAGTGCTAAGAAATATTTTCTTCAACCTGGTAATTCATTTGTTCAAATATCAACAACAATAGCATTGCTGAACTTGAAATGAGGGTGAAACTGCCATGTGCAACAACTTGTTATAAAAGCATGAAATACTTTGATGCAATATATATATATATTATATATATATATATATATATTATATATATATTATATATATTATATATATTATATTCCCTTCGCCGACGGCGCGATTTTGGCTGGTGGGCAGCTTGAACGGCTACGAATAGGGCCTGCCGGCATCTGCTCCAAGGCTAATGTGGTAGTTTTCTAATGAAATTTGTCTTTTTTCCGTCAACACATAGGGGATTTATGTATCGATAAATGGTCAGATATGATAGAACAGAATTGACTGAAGTTTTTTCACTTGAAATAACATATTATACCTTTATTTCGAGTGCTTTATTAAGACCGCTATTATTTCAATAGATCCTTTCCTTATTAATTGGGCCAACTTGTCATGTGGTCTGGTAAGGGCTCTTGTACAGCCCGATACACGTGTTTTCGTCCCTACAGACTCGTCAGTCGGGCAGAACCCGTCGTCTTACGATATTTTTATAGTCAGTTCTCTCAGGAGCTCTACTCCCTACAAAGAGTCATCGAAGACGAACGTTTTTCCCACTCCATGTCAAGTGAAATTTTCACCTAACACAGTGTTGCGCACTCGATTGCTCTTTGGCTGGTATTTTTATCATATTATACCTTCATTTCGAGTGCTTTATTAAGATCACGCTCAAATTTCAGTAGTCTTTTCATTGTTATTTAGGCCAACTTGTCATGTGGTCTGGTAAGGGCTCTTGTACAGCCCAATACACGTGTTTCGTCCTTACAGACTCGTCAGTCAAAAGTAAAAAAAAAGAAATAACTCAATTGCTCCATCCATAATCCACACTTTCAAAGAGAAATACAAAGCTCATAAAAAGCTCATATTTTAGAAGGTTTATCGGGCATTTCTACGATATTTTATTTATGCTTACCTACAATTCAATCAAGTTTAAATCTTTCATCTTTCCGTATACTTTATTGCATCAAGTGCATAAAATTAATCATACTGGCTGAAACCACGGACCTCTCTCTTTGAGGGATCCCGCCCGGTTAGTCGCGAGGGCACGTGGCGCGTCCCCAGGTGGTGGATAGGGGAATAAAACGCGAACCAAAGGCGACCCGTGTGCTTCCCAGAGACGCAGGTGGATTCAGGGGACGAGCTCCCTGCTTCTGCAGCGCCGACTTGACAAAAACTCTATTTCTACGAGTCAAGTCGGCCAAAAGCCTGAAATCAAGCGGCTGGGAAGTACATGGCAGGCGGTTAGGAGTCGCCTTCAACAAATAAGCTCCTCCCGCTCCTCCGAGAGAGACTGGCAAGCTACTCGTGAGTACCCAGCCCCACGTTTAGAGGCCTGGCAAGCTACACGTTAGGTATCAAAATGCCAAAAACAGTAACAAATATGGGCCTCATTCCCCTGACCCCCGAAAGAGCCCCCTGGTACAGCAGCGCCAGATAGGACGAGTACGGAGAGGCTGCTAAAATCTCAGGGCCGAACTAGGCTGCCAAGATCGAAACGCACTAAAATGACGATCTGTACCTACAACGCAAGAAACCCTTGCTCAACATTCCGCTGTAGAAGATCTATTGATTCAAGCAAGAAGAATAAGGTACGACGTCATTGGCCTGGCTGAGACGAGAAGGCGCCATCCTTTTCACGCTGTCTATGACACCGGAGAAGAACTGTTCCTTGGAACATGCGATCGCAGAGGTGTTGGCAGCGTTGGCGTCCTCGTCAAATCGAATTTGACCGTGAGCATTGATTCGTTCGAACAACTAACAACCCGTATCGGACGATTACGGTTGAAACGATGTGGTTCTATGCCGGCTTTGACCATCTTCGTTGCTTACGCACCGACATCAAGCTATGACGAAGACGAAGTCGAAGCGTTCTATATGGACCTCGAAAAAAAAAATTCTTCAGAGAAGATCATACATTCTTCAAGGTCATTGTCGGAGATTTTAACGCAAAAATTGGACCTAGAAGAACGTCTGAAGAACGTCACATAGGGACCCACGGAGTAGAATGGAATGAACAGGGTGAGAGGCTATCCGAGTTATCATGACGACCCAAACCATCCATGGTAATTCGCAATTCCAAAAGCCTCTCTCTCAGCGATGGACGTGGGAGTCTCCCAATGGAGAGTACCATAACGAAATAGATCACATCATAGTAAATAGAATGTTTTGCCTGACCGACGTCGCTGTTGTTCCCAAGTTCTACACGGGATCAGACCATCGCCTCCTTCGCGCAACGTTCCGATTTTCGAGGAGAGGAGAGAAAGCCGCTAAATTCAAACAACGAAGTCCCAGAACAACCATAAACTGGGATGTATTCAAATCAATAGTCGGCTCTTGGGAAGATACCGTTGTCGACAACATCGACGAAGAATACGATCGACTCGTTGAATATCTTCACGTTAGCGCTAAAAAAGCCGAGAGTCCTAAGGTCACGAAGAGACGCTTGTCTCCGCAGACACTCGAGCTGATACGTCAACGTGGAATCGCACTAGTTGCGGGCAACCGAAACCTTACGTCCGAAACTTGCGAAACGATGCAGAGAAGCGATAAAAGAAGACCTTAAAGAGAGAAGAGCAGCAGTTTATGGCAGAAGCTGCAGAAGCTGGGAAGAGCATTCGCAAGCCCAGCGAGGCTTCGCCAACTATAAGACCAAGATGATTGCACTCCGATACCCTGACGGGACAGTTACAGCTTCCAGAAGGGCTATGGAAAAAATTATCCACCAGTACTACTCGGATCTCTTCGCTAGCCATGTTCTCTTACCGTCATATAAATTGAAAGAGGACGAATATGTCGTTCCACCGGTCCTTCCTTCCGAAATCCGACATGCTATATCGTCGGTGAAAAACAGAACAACACCCGGTCCAGACAGGATTAGACCAGAACACCTGAAGAACCTGCCGCCAGTTCTCATCAACACCCTGCTCGGCTCTTCACTCGCTACCTGTCAGAATGCAAGGTCCCTATTCAATGGAAAACCAGCAAGACCGTATTGTTGTTCAAAAAGGGAGACCTTCACGACATAGGCAATTATCGCCCAATCTGCTTGCTGTCTGTTGTCTATAAACTCTTTACTCGAGTCATCCTAAACAGAACTGACAGAACACTGGACGAAGGACAGCCATGCGAGCAAGCAGGGTTCCGAAAAGGATTTAGAACTATAAACCACATCCACACGATTACAAGACTCATTGAAGTTTTACGAGAGTACAAACAACCACTCTGTCTCACTTTTATCGATCTGAAGAAAGCCTTTGATTCACTGGAAACAGAAGCGGTTATAGAGGCTCTGGATAACCAGGGCGTCCCTACTCGGTACATAATGATCCTTCGTGAGCTTTATAAAGATTTCACGACCAGAATATCTCCATTCTACAACAATATCACCATTGACGTAAGAAGAGGGGTGGGTTCGACAAGGCGATACAATATCGCCAAAACTATTCACTGCCACCCTGCAAAACGTCATGCGAACATTAGAATGGGACGAAATGGGAGTGAAAATTGACGGTCGACAATTAAACCATCTTCGCTTTGCTGACGATATCGTTTCTTATAACACCAAACATCAGCCAAGCGGAACGAATGTTGACTGATTTCGATAACGCCTGTGGAAAGATCGGTCTTCAGCTGAATCTAACGAAAACAATGTTCATGAGGAACGGGTGGGTTTCTAATGCCCCATTCACGCTCAACGATACGACAATTTCCGAATGCTCCAGTTACATCTATCTAGGTCGTGAAATCAACATGATGAACGACCTAGCCCCAGAGTTGAGCAGGAGGAAACGAGCGGCTTGGGGAACGTTTTAAGAGCATCGAAGATGTAGTGAAGAGGACAAAGAACATCCAACTCCGTGCCCACCTTTTCGACTCGACAATTATCCCTCCCTAACGTATGCAGCAGAAACCTGGTCGCTACGTAGCAGGATGAAAGATCACTTGCCGTTATCGAACGCGCAGTCGAAAGGTCGATGCTAGGAGTATCCCGTATTTCGCAAATGAGACAAAGGATCCGAACTTCCGACCTACGTCAGCGATCTAAAATCAGAGACGCCGTTCTACACGCCAGGATATCGAAAATAAGGTGGGCCGGACACGTGATGCGCTTCAGCGACAACCGATGGACGAGAGCCGTTACCGACTGGATTCCTCGGGACGTCAAGCGCTCTAAAGGAAGACCACTGATCCGTTGGTCCGATTTCTTCACGAAAGCGATCGAAGAAAGATATGATGCTCAGCGAATTCCTAGAGCGAGGAGGACCCACTGGGCTACTCTTGCACGCGATAGGGAAAAATGGAAGAGTTGCTGGTACCCGCTCGAGTCACTCGACGATCAACGGGACGACAGGTGATACAGGTGATACTGGCTGAAAAACTAGAAAACAATGAGTAGTTCGTCAAAAATAGCGCTACTTGTTACAAGTGATCTCACCTCATGGATAATTCTTGATATTTTTTTGATTATTAGTGCAGTTCAGACTGCCATTCTCAGATCAATGCACCACTTCGTTCGAATTCGCCATTCATAGCAATGGCATACGAAGAAGAAATGGAGGTGTGGCTGTTCTTTCCTGTTCCCTCCACCCTGTTTAGACCCTTTTGTAGAAACATACAAAACGTTTCAGTAGTCTTTCGATAGCTAAAATCAAATGAATTTGAACAATGCACTTTATTCCTTAAATGGCCTGTTTTCTTCGCTGTAGCAGTTGAAAAATATTTTGTTTCACATTCAGGCACTTCTCACGGATAAAGTTCTATTCATAAGCAATTGATAATCATTAGATAAGAAAAATTTCAGCAATTTTAGCGGTGTACCTTGTTTTGGTAAAGGATTTCTTAGAGTGTTTGCGACGGTTAAAAGAAGATTGGATTTCCGCATTGGATAATTTTAGAATTTGGATAATTTTCATGTCAGGATCCCAGTTTTGATCTCTTAGAAAAAGCGCTTTCCTGATTTTTGTCAGAGTTATATTAACCGTTCGATAACTTCAGTCGTGGAAATTCTGATGGCATACTTCATTCTTAATGGCTCTCTTATTGCGCTCTAACAGTAAAAATCATCAGAATATCTTTCACACTGAAGCATTTCCCACTGAAGTTAGCTTTTCCGCTGAACTTCTAATAATTTTTCGATGGCTCAAATATCGGCAATTTCCCTAAAAACTTTGTTTTTGAGAAAAGAACTCTTTATTGTACTGTAGCAGTGAAAAAAATTACGTCTCGTAATTAGTTGATGTGTTGCTAGAGGCACGGTGACTTGAGCCGAATTTCGCGAAATCCCACCTTTTGGAGTGCGAAACCCAATTTTCTTTGACCAGCACAGTTCAATAAGGAGTCCTCCCTAAAAATAAACTAAGTTCTTGAAATTTCTGGGATTTGCACTATCGAATGTCATTATGCTCGAAGAAAAAACTTCATCCGACGAGAAATCCTCAAATGTGAAACAGAATTTTATTTCGACTGTTACAACACATAAAGAACCATTTGAGAAACAAAATTTACCGTTCAGTTCACTTGATTTCAGCTATGAATGAATACTATTATTCAAGTGGAATAGGTCTTTCGTAGAAAAGACCAAAGGCTCACGAGCGCAATCCTTGAAATACGGTCGCATGCGACAGAAGTTATTTTCAAAGTAGGATTTTTCAAGCAGTTAACGCGTTATTCTCTCTATAAATACATTCATAAAAGCTTTTTAGACAATAATTCGAATTATTTTTAGCAAAAGTGTCTATAAGAATCGAGATCTAACCATATAATCTCAAGAATCCGCTTTAAATTAGAAAAACTGGATGCGATTGCAAAACATCATCTTTTATTTTTTCATTAGAACGTACTTTGGGCTTATTTTCAAGCAACAAAGCTTATAATAGAGTCAAAATTTTCCAAGCTATCTATTGACTATAAAAACATCAAGAAGATATAAGAACATGCTTACAACAGCTGAGAATATAATCCTTTTTCGCAAGAATATGGCTTTTTCATGTGGAAAAAAATTTTAGGCAGCATTAGCGTTAATCTCGCCAAAATTATTCATACAGGAGTCTCATCAGTGATATTTCATCGGTTTTTGATCACAATGTTCCTCTGAGAGCTTTAATACTCCAAGTTTCTCTGGAGCGCGCACACCACTCTTCCTCGTCCGTTCGAGCGGCGTGGCCAGCCTGGGCTCATATTTGAGCCTCATCGTCAGCGAAGTGATATCACCTGTATCACCTGTCGTCCCGTTTGATAGTCGAGTGACTCGAGCGGGTACCAGCAACTCTTCCATTTTTCGCCTATCGCGTGCAAGAGTAGCCAATGTGGTCCTCTTCGCTCCAGGGATTCGCTGAGCATCATATCTTTCTTCTATAGCTTTCGTCAAGAAATCGGACCAACGGGTCGGTGGTCTTCCCGTAGATTGCTTGATGTCCTCGAGAACCCATCGGTAACGGCTCTTGTCCATCGGTTATTGTTGAAGCGCATCACGTGTCCCGCCCACCATATATTTCGATATTCTGGCGTGTAGAACGGCGTCCCTGATTTTCGATCGTTGACGTAGGTCGGAACTTTCGGATACTTTTCTCTCATTAGCGAGATACGGATACTCTTAGCATCGACCTTTCGACTGCGCGTTCGATAACGCAAAGTGATCTTTCATCCGCTTACGTAGCGACCAGGTGTCTACTGCATACGTTAGGGCGGGATAATTGTCGAGTCGAAAAGGTGGGCATGGAGTCGGATTTCTTTGTCCTCTTCACTACATCTTCGATGCTCTTAAACGTTCCCAAGCCGCTCGCTTCCTCCTGCTCAACTCTGGGCTAGGTCGTTCATCATGCTGATTTCATGACCTTAGATAGACGTAACTAGGAGCGTTCGGAGATTGTCGTTCCGTTGAGCATGAATGAGGCATTCAAAACCCATCCGTTCCTCATGAACATTGTTTTTGTTAGATTTAGGATATATATATACATATACTATATGTTATATATTATATATAATATATATATATAGGAGTTGCAAAAAGTTCTAAAAGTTTTTTTTTCAATATATTTCAACAGTAAGAAAAATACCATATAAACAGATGAATTCATTCAATTCACGAAATAATTACTTTTGATAGATTATCAGTTAAAGCAAAAAAGCAGGAAAAGTCTGTAGCGAAATCTCGAAATTGCTCTTTTTTAACTGTAAGCATTTACAAATTCGCTTGCGAAAATTTTCAACGATGCTCGCAGCACACGTTTCCACCGGAATTTCGTTTCCTAGCACATGTCAAAACCATCTTAAGCGCGTCAACGGGGGTGTGACGAGTAGCCGAGACTTTTCCTGCAGTATGGACTACGGAGTTACCTCACTGGATTGCGATGGGGCGACCTTAACGGCCAAATGTCCTTGCTCTTACAGGGGCCTGGAAACAACGCTGACAAATGGCAATCGGTGAATGGTTGAATGCGCAAAAAACACAGCTCTGCTCAAGCGTAAATCCGTCGTCACAAAATTGTTGATTACGCCAAGGCTTCAGTACTCCTCATAAGACTTGCTGTTGATAGCTGGCAGCGTTGATTTTGACGTTTCCTTGGCGAAGATTAACAGCGTCTTCCGGTGACACAAAATGCTGTACCAGATCATCATAAAAGCTGTAAAATGGATCTGACCCCATGCCTTGCTACTGCAGACTTCTGCTGACCCTTCCTCAAAAAGTTGACGTCGTTTCTGGCGTTTGTGGAATGATTTGACTAGAAATATCTTCACTCCGGAAAAATACTGTGACACGAGCAGCAGCGATCTAATGAATCATTCCGTTAACCTCTAAAGCTGTTTTTCTTTTATCGTTTTGTTGAGAAAATGAACACGGCGAGATCCGGGGGGGGTGTGGCTGCGCAGCCTATTAGCTTATTTTTGACAATGCTGTTTTCGGATGCTCCCTTCGCCGACCCGGCATTCCCGAGCGTTCCTTATCGCATGACACTCTCCGGCATTTTTTAAACTTGGCCGTTTGGTATCACTGCGAATGTTTTACGGAGGTAGACTCTCGAGGTGGCGATAGATACGACTTTTTCAAAAAATGATTCTCAATCCCTTTCAGCCTCTCTGGAACGTTTTCATCACACGGACTTTGTAGACACTGGCTAAGGAATGAAACTATCCGATTTTGACAGTATCTGCTTGTTTTTTACGCCCCGTCCTTGTGTACTCAGCTTAGCGCGACAAACGGTGTTTTTCACGATTCATACCTAAGCACATCATCGGCTATAAAACAAATACAGTATAACAGGTGGTAGACCAAAACTGACAAAGAATACATAAATATGATCAACACATTTCGTCCAAAAAATAGTTATATCGTGCTAACCTCACAAGGGTCATGGTAATTATCTGCAACTTTTTACAGCCCTCTCATCTCCATCTATAATATATATATATATATAATATATATATATTATATTGTAGATATTCTATTTTATTTATTTTTATTTATCATATTCAATCCGTCATCAACAATTTTTACTATGGCGGTTCGCAGTACTATTCAGCATTGTGATTCGCTTTTTTTTCGCTTTTTGCTTGCATGACGTAGAATAACTGGGCGAAGCATGTCTCCTTACTGTCCGCGAGGCTAGCTTTGCTGTGGGCAATTCCCATAAAGGTGTTCCTCTCGTGACTACCGAAAAGTATTGGGGGTGGAGCTTTGGCCTCCGCGCGCATGCGGCGGAGCATCACTGCCACTCGGCCCACGGCGGCCCCATTATATATACATATGATATACCATTTATAAATTCATATATATGTATATACTACTAGTACTACTACATATATAGTCTAAATGATACATTGTGAATCTGTATTATCGACATAGGTATGTTTTGCATATATCACATATATATGTATATAATGACATATATTCATATACCGACATATATGTCCTATATATCACATATATATATATATGTATATATGAAATATTATATATATATTATATATCAGATTATATATTTAGACATCATGCTTGGCTTCGTCCAGCTGTTTCCCCATATGGAGCTGCGTTTTGCTCGTACCGGGACAGGGCGCGCATGCTTTCTCGTGGCGAGTGTCTGCGTCTAGTCACTGCTGGCGTTGCTATAAGGCATTTTTGGCAGTACTAAAAATTCGACGATTATCCTCAGAGACATCCCTACAAGAAAGAATGGACGGAAAATCACATGAGACATTGAATTACCTGTGGCTATGTAACCTGGCCGTAGCTGGAAGAATGTGAAATGGCCTCGGATTTCTTAGCAGCAACTGGAATGACGTTAGAGAGTGTGCAATATGGATGTAAGAGGCTGTTAGCCCCTAACATATACTACGACAATATGCAAAGTTTAACGGCAGCCCTTTGCAGTATTGATGTTTCTTTCCTTTGATTTTGGTGAATTAGAGCCGATGATATGCTTATATACAATTCACCACATACTAAGATTGCATATATGATATTTCAATCGACTGACGTACCGACGTCTTCGGGGGGGGGGGCCATTGTTCTTGGTGATTTTTAGTCTGCTCACCTGTCCGGTCGTCCTTCGTTTGTTGTATCTCATTTTTTCGTTGTCCGTTCGAGGCAAATCTTCTTGCGCTGCCGCTTGACTGAAGAACCCTCATTCTAACTAACGACGCTAATTCATACTACATATGGCCTTTTTGTGAGACAACGCACACATATAGACCAAGAAGTAATTATGATACAACATCACAGCTGGAATTGTCGAAAACTTTTTAAGCGTTTCAGTCCCTCAAATTCTCCAGTTATCGATAAAGTAACTGGAAAATGGGTGGAAATTCACGAGGCCATCCAATAAACAGAGGTGGGAAAATTAATTCATTCACCACTGGGAATTGTTGATTGTTGTCTCATTAGATGGTAATGATCAGTATGCTCGTTTGATTGTTGCTCTCGATGACAATTGTACGTTGTCTGATTGAGATGGATTAGAAAAGAAGTGGGGTCATCTGTGGGTTGGGCAAATGTGCCCTCAGTGATGTACCTAGCGTAAAGAGCACGCGATCCCCCGGAGGGGATGACACGTGGGTTCGGATTCCCGCCTGGGCCAGTTTTATGCGTTTTGTTCACCACTCATTTCTCTTAGGTGCATTGAAAAACATCATAACAATGCAAAATGCGTTAAAATACTAATTTCGTGAATATGATTAGGACATTGAATGGAATGGGTAATTATTCTACCAATGAACAACCAACGTAGCATAGTTGATCTAAGTAACAATATGAGTATTTGAATACTGGCAGCACTGTGGCTGGATGGTTAATATTATTAAATTTAGTTCATAGTAAATCCATTTGATCGATAGATCGAATTATCCTCACTGAAACTACCATATTTCCCAACTCCTTCATATCTCTTAGTCATTGAAAAACATTGTCGAAAACGCATTGTTAAAGTTGATGAAAGTTCCAGTCGCGGATCAGGTTTAACAAACTCGAATTGCTCTTCATCCGAAGCGACAGAGTTCCTTAACGTCAAAAAGCACGGAATGTGTTGCATTGCCCGCATACATTAATGTAGGCAAATAGTGAATTTTGTTGCTTTTAAGACATTTTTCTCTTCAGCAACGCATTTATTCCTTTTCGGGCGGCAGCATTGTCGATATCGCAACGTGAGGAGCGATTTTCGTCTCTAAATAAGGATTTTCTTCAATTATCTTACGAAAAATCTCTTGGCTTTTTGTAAGTCTGATAAAGTATGACTTTTTTCCATGCTCATATACTTTTTGTGCGTATAGAACGCTTTCATGTCAAAAAATCCCGAATGCAAAAATGTAAAAATCATTTTCGCTCGTACAACGCACTTTGAAGAACTTTTTATAACCCAAATTTTAGCTTTGGAAATGTTGAGATTGTGTACTCACGAGTATTCGTATAGTTGCCGTGATTTAAGCTTTCGAATGATTACTAAAATGTAAGATAAAAAGCTTACACAGAACCGTGTATTCGAGAGTCGAAATGATCCTTATAATCGACAAAATAGATTAAAAAAATATGTCACCTGCAAATACCACATATAAACACCTGTTGCATAGAAATTACCTATTCATTCACTTCATTAATTACCTCAGCTTATTTTTGTACACTCATCAACCTCCACATAAATAAAGCTCTAACACTGAGCACGTATAATAGGGCAGGTATTGTAACACTTTATACGTTGATTGGAGCTAATAACACGAAATTTTATCCACAATAATGATTCGGCTGAGATTTTGATGTCTTTGTTATCTTCAGCGCTGACTCTATAACTGTACTGTTTTCTTATGACGGTAGCATATAATGCTAACCTATTCAAAATGTTTTTGGCAAAGTTCCTTTCATTATTGTTTGAGCCAACATGTCATGTGGTCTGGGTAAGGGCTCTTGTACAACCCGAGACCACGTGTTTCGTCCTTACAGACTCATCAGCCGGCAGAACCCGTCGTCTGTCGATCTTTTCATAGTCAGTTCTCTCGGGAGCGTCACACTCCTTATATATAGTTATCGACGACCTACGCTTTTACACTCTATGTCAGGTGAAACATTCACCTAACACAGAGTGTTTTCGACACTCGATTGCTAGCTGGCTGGTATTTTTATCATATTATACCTTTCCTTCGAGTGCTTTATTAAGACCACGCTCAAATTTCTAGGCTGTTGGGTGAATGTTTCACCTGACATAGAGTGTAAAGCGTAGGTCGTCGATAACTATATATAAGGGTGTGACGCTCCCGAGAGAACTGACTATGAAAAGATCGCAGACGACGGGTTCTGCCCGGCTGTGAGTCTGTAAGGACGAAACACGTGTCTCGGGCTGTACAAGAGCCTTTACCAGACCACATGACATGTTGGCTCAAATAATAATGAAAGGATCTATGAAATTTGAGCGTTGGTCTTAATAAAGCACTCGAAGGAAAGGTATTTTTGCAAAATATTTACGCATCATGTCGCTTTATTATCGTATCGTAATCTTCTACACATCCACACTGTATTGCTCCACATTGGGGTGGCAGTGCTTTTATTTGATGAATGAGAAGTCGTCTTGTAAGCTAAGCAACATCTAGCAATCAAGTCAAAGAAGAGCCGTAGGTTTTCAAACTATGGTTGAAAAAAGTGCATTCCAATCTAGATGAAGCAAGAATTGTAACAGATCAATTGCTAGGTTCTCTTAGTGTACTTGGAATAATCCTCAAACTAGTGCCTGTATTTATGAAGGTTCTCTTCTGGCTGTGATTTTCCAGTCATCTACATTATCATAAGATAAAAGAAACGGTGGAGTCATAAAACAGAGAATCATAATGTCGTTGCAATCACTTCACTTCAACTTTATAACACACCCGATTTTGCAAGGATGCCATTGTCCTGTTTTCAGCTTTAGACAAAAGAGTTGGATATGAAGACGTTTCAGTGTTTCCGCATACCTGATATGGTTGGGTGTACCTGTGCAGAAAGTTCTCAGCCACGTCGAGAGCTTTGTCCCAATTATCGCCTTCTGCAATTGAGGATCATCACCGCACCGTTGCACACCAAAATCTTGTCAGTGTTTCCGAACTCTGAACCACAGTTTCATAACTTCATTCTATAAGTGTCTCCGATGTAGAGTGCACTAACACAAGGGGCGATTCTCCTAGACAACGTGGGGGAGCTTGTCGATACACCCATGCTTTACAGGCATGAATTGTCTCTAATTATGGGAGTAAATGAAAAACTAACATCATTCGCTGGAGAGTAACTTTCCACAGGAGTGTTAGTAACCATACGAAAGCTGAGACTTCAGACTACAACCCTACGTCGCCGGTTACTGAAAAAGCCTGTTTGTGAACGTTGTTTACAGGAGGAGATTGTTCTTGTTGCAGAAATATTTCTTGCCTAACAAAGCTTTTTCTTTGAATTAATAGTAATCGTTCGATAGCGTAATGCGCTTACGCTATAATCGGTTAACCATTTCGTCGATCTAACGACGTTCGCATCAGCGCACGTTCCTGCCTCAGCCGCACGTGATTTGGTAAAAGATGCTTTGATCGCAGATGAGAATCTAACTTATTTTTCTTGCTGCATTCTAAAAGAAATTGTCTTTTTAGGATATGAGCACAGCGTTGTCAGAAACGATTACGTTATTGAATGATTACTTATAATTCAAAGAGAAAGCTCTGCGCGGCGAGGAATTTGCCCGTCAGGAGATAGTTTTGAGTGGATTTGCAGCGTTACAAAAGTGTGTTTTTGGAAAAAACGGTTACATGGAGCTCTAGCCAGAAATCTAAGCTTTCGAATGATTGCTGACACTCCTGTGCAACCTTCTCCTCCATCGAACGAGGTCGGTTTTTAAATTTGTCCCCTTAAAATCAGAAAGAACCTAAATATGTATAATCTACTGAAGTTCCTACTAACATACTCAATTAAAGCTTTAATTCTGGACATCTGTTCTAACCGGTTATAGACCTCGTTGTCAACGTAAAAGGCTTGCCAACGGTTTATCGCATCTGCTTGTTGCATTGCTTTATCGATAAGCTTACACAAGGTTGTTATAAATCTTTATTACGACTAACGTTCCTGCGGTTTCACCTTCGTCAGAGCCACGATAACTCGAGTCGCTGTCCAAGTTGTTGTAAATGACTTGCAATGTGAGTCTTCTTATTCCTCGCCTAAGTGTTTTCAGTGAATTTCTGTAAAGTTTCTCAATGACTACCTATGGAAATCATCATCTTCTTGAGTGACCTGTTTCTCCCAATTCTCAAAAGGCCAGGGGTTAGCCCGCTATTTACGATGTTTTTGATCCGACCGAGTCTTACAATTTCTATAGTCGCCATCAAATTAGACGTCGTCCCATGCAGCAGCCGTGCATACTTCGTGTCAGGTGTGATGCGCCGAATGAAAGCTGTGTGTTTAGCTCTTCCTTACTTGTCACCTAGTGTGTATATTTGCCACTACAGGCATGTCTACTAACGAATTAGACACTTCTGCACTTGGTACAACTGGCAATAGTTGCGCAAACCGGTCAAGAATGCCATCTATATGGTGTATTAGTCGTAATGGCAGGTCGCACTGTAAAGCGCCGTCAGAGAGATAAACACGAGAGACGATGTTGGCCGACAGTAACCATATTCTTTGGTAGCCAAATTGCAGTGCACTAAACAGCGCCTATTTTTGTAATTTACCTAAATATTACCTAATAAAGACTCAAAATACCCGAGAAACTTGCTTTGTTCTCAATTAAATAAGCGATCTTTTGATACTCCTCCACTAAAATTCTCGTCTGCACATATTTTCGTTATTCTACTCTCATTAATGTCGACTTCACTGAATAAGCACCGCAATTCTTCGATTTATTCCTGTCGGTTCTAGCAGTTTCTTGATAGAGATTATATTTTTTCTCCCGGAGTCTCCGCATGAAGCTTAATATTGTGTCGAGGCTTTTTTGTTATAACTTCTGACAACTCGTGGAAACCAGGTCGTCAACAACTTTAGGTTTTTTACTGAGGCGACTAAGACTGAAGTGTCGTGGAACTATAAAGGTAGAAATTCTACGCGCGCCAACTTTGTTCTTTTCACAATGAACTACACAGTATCGTAACGCTTTTCTAGCCCTTGCTAAGCTCTGGAGTTGAAATGTTTACCGTGTTGTTATGCACATAAATCTATGCTTTGAGTGGAAATAGGTCAGGAGTTTATTTCCCTTCTCAAGAACATCATTTTGATGAAAGCTTAACGAAAGCCGTTCTCCACCCATACTATCTGCTGCAATTTTAGAGTAACGCCCTATTTGCCCAACTAGTATCACTTGTTGTAACCTTTTTCCTGAAGCCAATGATGATTTTTTGGTGGAGTGAAAGGAATCCGTGTGTAAGTATAGCTCACAAAAAGTCTCCATGTACGATGTTTACTTCGGAGGTTTGTCTGCTTGCAGCTTCCACGAGCACTTTGGTTTGAATTGAGTGATGACCTTTTCAGATCAGTGGATATGAACCAAAAGTCTCTCGTGCACGCTTCCAATGCACCATGATATTTTAGGTAGTTTATCTTCCAACTTGCAGTGTTTCGAAACTTTCACAAGCCTATATCAAGACGACTCGCACTAATCCTCAGCATCAGAAATGGAAACTATCTCATAAACTGCCTTTTCCGCATAAAGCCTGCGCAAGGTAAGTATCTTCTTCTAAAACAATAGCTAAAGTTCTGACAATTTTGCCTCCCTCAGAACCGTCAATCTACTTGTAGGAGAGCTCACAGTGAGAGCTGTCGCACACTATAAAAATATCATCCATTATAAAGCTATCACTAAGTTTTTACTTTTTTAAAATTGTAAATAGTATTCATGTCGTGTGACAACACACTGGTTCCCTCTCCATATAAGTGTATTCTAGCGCCTTGAGAAAGGCGACATTGCCGAGATGTTAGCGATCGTTTTTGAAAAATATATCAACCTCATGCAAGCGCGATAATAGCTCTTCCCATAAGTTTTGGCACAGAGCAAGAAATTACTAGCGAGAGTGATTAAAATTACTTAACAGCACCATACAGAGCATATGTCAACACCCTGAAAACACAATTTTCTACCATCTTTCAGGAAATAAATCATTACCGCCCTGTTCAGAATTTTCCGAGCTTTCTTTTGGATCAAATTTGCCCATACTTGCCGATTCATGGCCGCTCAACGAAGTCCCTATCGCAGTTTCTGCTTTACGAGTACGATTTGTGACGTGTTGCATAAACCGTCCTCTAGATCATCAACCGTGCAATGGCTTAAGGATTTTCTTCAGACGGACAGCGTTTTCGGCTCTTTGTTCTATTTCGCCGTGATGCCACGAGGCCATATGCGGCAAGTATGGACAAATTTGGTAATAAAAGAGCGTACAGAAAATTCTATTCAAACGTGTTGCTTGAGAGATGGCAGAAATGCTTTCAAGCTGGTGGCGCATACTTTTTAATAGTGTTTTAAGCAATTTTGATTACTTTGTTCGAAAAACTTGTGTGTTCATTGTTCTAATGCCATAACTTATGGAAGGCCCAATAAAATAAGGACAGTTTGTGAGGTAGTTGACTGTAAGACGAATTGAACTACACGTAAGTGATTCCAGTTTTATTGACAATGGTTCTTCATTCAACTGTTTTTTAGAAATGGTACTGTTATGATATGACTAAATATTACCGCGCCCACTGGAAGTTGTAGACGCGAGTTCAACTCTCGTCCAACGTTCACCAATTTCGCATTTCACTGAACAGATATGATCCATGTTCGGTTTCGCTGTTTGTTTTCCAGTTTTTGCCCATTTTTCAGAACAGTTTTTGATCAATGATATCAATCGGAACAGCTCATTCAGCGTACATAATTGTTTGTCTTGCTTGAAACACAAGTTTCCGTAGGGAAAAAAAAAAATTCTGTGGTGCTCGTGCTTGTGTGGGAAGTGATGGGAGGAGGGGGGGGACGGGAGGAAAGGGGGGGGGAAAGGGGGGGGGGGGGAGGGAGGGGGGGAAATAAAAAAAAAAAAGAGAGTGAGAAGGGGGGGGGGGGGGAGAAGAAAAAAAAAAAAGGAGAGGGAGGGGGGAGGGAGAAGGGAGAGGGGGGGGGGGGGGGGGGAGGGGGAGGGGGGGAAAAAAGGTGGAAGGGGGGAAAGGGGGGGGAGGGGGAGAAG
>JAHQIW010003851.1:0-31373 GCA_019055375.1 Parelaphostrongylus tenuis
ATGAATAAAATCGATTATCACAAATTCGCACGTGTACTGGTAGCCGGAACTTTCAGAAAGCAGCGACACTCTTTCGACCTCACCCTCCTCCGGTAAGATATCCTAATTTTCTGAATTCGATGAATTAATGTCAGACCTACTTGAGATCTACCTCTAATGCATAAATATTGGCAGCGAACTGAGATGATGATTTAGAAGGATACATTTACGGCTTTTCGGATGTTCAGAGAGAATCGTTATGACTAGCAATCGTCGATCGTTCCGGACGAGGAAAACAGCAAACATCAACCGAAGATGCAAGTACTTAGACTGTAGCTGATGATGTATGAGAAGAGATGAAATAGAATTAAACGAGACCTTGGATACTGATGTGATTTCAGATTGCGTAAGGCAATTAGTTGTGTCATGTTCACAGGTTGTCAAAGTTAATCTATGCATAATCTCCTGTCGCGCCATTCTTCCCAGGCAAATCGAAGTGAATGAGAAAGAAATCTTGTCATTAAAGCATTGGGCCTTTTCACAAAAATGGAAGTTGTGATAGAGAAAAGTCCTCTAAGAATATTGAGGTGCAAGAGCTTGTCAAAATCTTCTGGGAAGAATTTTTATCGCATTTATTCATTTATCACAATAAACAGTACAAAAGTAAGAACACGAAAACCTTAATCGTGATTTCTGTACCCTAATCAACCTACATACCATATCCTCAGAAAGATTGTTCAATAATATAAATAGAAAAAGGCGGAAAATGGCGAACAAAGCTACTTTTGGCTAATAACATATTAACATGCATGAGCCTTCTATGAGGTCTGGTGGGCACTTGCACTGTGCTAAACAACTACTATTTCACCCTTTCAGTTTCATCGGTAGCACAGTGCCCTTCGACTTAGCCAGTTCCTTAAGGATATATCCTACATAACGTAATCGAGCCGAATAACAGATCGCCGCAAATCAGGTGATAAATTCTCCGACGGTGCAGTGATCACAGTCGAACGCTCGCGACTAGTAGAATGCATCCAGACAGCATATTAAGCCTTTCATGAGATCTGTTATGAGCACTTATACAGTGCACTGAGCGTGTTCACAGCGCACCTCGTCTGTGCCAACTCCTGTCGGAGGACAATTGCTACATAGAGGTCGTCGTTGAACACATTACACCACCTGTTAAGTGAAAATTTACTTCACTCACGAGTAACTTCTCATTGCATGTCCAGTGACATAATCACCGGCATTGCAGTGATTATATGCTTATGAAATATGCCGTCCAGATGTATTAATTTTAAGCGACTCTTAAAACAGTCGAATATAAAGGTATTATAGTATAAATATTAGTCTTGAGCGAATCAACTGTTAATCACTGCAATTTCTGGTGATCATTCAACTGGACATGAAGGGATAAGCGCAGTGTAGTGTATGCTACGACTATTCTTCTATGTAAGGGGGTTCTCCCCCGAAAAGACTTGACACGGACGAGAGGTACTGAGCAATTGACGAGGCTGTAAGGCCGAAACACGTGTGTTGCACTGTATAAGTGCTCATAACAGACCTAATGAAAGGCTTAATAAGCTGTCTGGATGTAACAACTTAAGTGAGGTCTTTAAAAACAATATAAAGGCTCGTATAATGAATGTCACCTTTGCTCTCGATTGTTCATATAGACTCCGCTCAAAACAGTGATGACATGATTACATGTATGAACCTGTTACGAGGTCTGGTACACCACATACACAATACTAGACAGCTGCTATTTCGGACTTCCACGCTCATCACTAGCACAGTGCCCTTCGGTTCAGGCGATTCGTTGTGGATATGCCCTACATTGAGAAATCGGCACCGAATAACATATTATCGCAAGTCACGTAACTAAAATCACAGGCATTGCACTGACCACAATCGAGCACATGTGGCTGGTAGAATGAATCATACCTCCACTCTCTACTGTTTAGATAGACCTGCTTAAAACAATGACAACCTGAGAGCAGCTGTCTAGTGCTGTATAAGTGCCATACGAGACCTCACTACAAGCTCAAACATGTTATCGGACGTTTTGAATAATATTTTCAGTCGAAGGACTCATGATGAATCCATTTGCATCATCGTCAGCAACACAGTCACTTCCTTATGCAATGCAGTGATGCAAACAGATAAGTGTGAAATGAAAGCGGGCAAGATGATAACACCTATCAATTCCAATTACACTTCAATCACAGGAGCTCTCACGGTTTGAAATGGTTTATTTTTAGACAGAATCACTCTGAAGAATTTATATGTGAACGACAAACTCCGTTATGGCGAACTGGAGCAAGATGATGTGGTAAAGTGTGGTGAATAGATCGATTCGAATGTTGGCATCAAGCCCGTTTGGATCGCACTTCTTCACGGCATCTGTGATGTTCTTGCTAACCACGCAGTAAAATTTCAATTTTTGGGTCTCTTTGACTCAGTGAATGGATAGGATTTCGTTCTACAATGGGTTTTGTTATCAATCATATAAAGCTTGAATGGAAGGATGACTTTCTTTGCTCAAAGATATCATTTTCTGAACAGATTGTGGAGGTTTAGTGTCAGGAAAACAACTTTGAGTCTCTCTTTTTTTGATGACAAATGACATCCCCGAGTATGAACACATATTCAGCTCTTATTGCATAGTCTTATCTCCTACCCTGCGAGTAGGAGAGCGTCTTCTTCAACCATTAATCTTCTTCTTATCATAGATAATTCTCTGTTCTACACTCAGCTCTCGAATATTGAGGTTAAACGTTTCATAGAGGTGCACTGGTTTCTCAAAGCCGATCAATAAGTCGTCTTCATTACCTTTCGTTGTCCTCAGAAGGCAATGTAGTATGTGAGTGGCAACATTTGTTCGACAGCTCACCGATCACTCCTTTGTCAGTGTTCTCTTGATGAGACTTTTTACAATACAGAACACTATTGTCTGGAGTGTCAAAGTTTCGCCATCTTCGGATTCTTTGGAGCTTGGAATGTTGGCTGTTTAGAAGATTTCTTCGCATTTGGAGCAGCGTCGGTTAATTTCTAGCACCTAAGTTAGTAACACACAGTAGAATGTTCGATTTTGCACGAGTTTTGCCACGCGGGACTTCTACGGATAAACAATTCACGCTTGCATCATAATTGATTATAACAATAATGACAATGCAGTATAAGCAAGCTGGCAATATGCAGTTGGGCTAGTCGGTACGAAGTTGTGCGGTTAACTGAAATACTGAGAGGCACTGAATAGCGGACCTTTGCAGAGACGAACATCAGCCCATCTGAACCCTTGATTCACTCATATGCTGACCTATGACAGTCAGTTTCTCTAACCGAAAACAGTGCTTTTGTAGCCAAGAGATCTTCGCTTATCAAGAAACCCACTCGATGCTGTATGCACTAACTTCGCGCAACTCCAAAAGTCAGATGCCATTCTTCTCTCCCAATTATGTGGAATCTGAATCTCAAAAATGGCTGAAAGAACAAACGGTCTTTTTTTATGTTTCTATTTTTCCACTTCTAAATCCTTATATAGGAACATTTAACGATAAGTGATGATTCTCAAAAACTGCTGCTCGAAAGTCTTGAATTCTAGAAATTTCATGATATTTCCATAGGAAAGTTGTAATTGAAAACAAAAAAAAAAAATCTGAGACCATATGATAGATTCCAACAAATCTTTGACGTCTAACAGACTGTTGCAGGTTCAGGCGTTATCACCAACCAACACTTTTCTTATTCTTCGCTCAAATAAAAATAAAAAGAAAAAGTTTTTATGCAAGATATGATTGAACTAAACCCAGCGTAAATTTTCAAAGCATAATGTTAGCAATTTTTGCACTTAGTGTTAGAACGACTCTGTTATTAGATCAGATATCTGGCTATGAACCTTGATTGAATCTGTGAGCGCTCTTTTTTGTAATTCACACCAAAAATAGACTTTCTTACTCGTCTTGTGGATGGAATTCCTGCTGTCAAGGAGTGCAAGCATCCCTTTCTTACTATTGGTAATGGATTCCAATCCATTCACTATTGTCAAAGTTTTTTCTTTCATTTTTCTTCCGTTCTTTTTTCTTTGCTGGAACATTGTACTGGTATCTTTTCCTCATGTAAGTCAATTTTTCTCGCGAATATTGTTTTAGCCGAGGAGTAGGGTAACATAGAAGCATAGAATACCACAGTTTATTGCTTTCTTATTTGTCAACTGAGACTAATCCGACTTCTGCAGGATAGACTATCACCCGAGGAATAGGCCAAAAATCGGTCGGTAATCACCCAAGGACAGTTCTCTATCGTGGCGATACCACAACGTGATACCAGGTGATTAAAGTCTCAAATAAAAAACAACACATAAGATGTCACTTCCTTCACAATGATCAGAACTTGTCAAATCGTTTCAATGCAACAACTACGATGACTAACATTGGAGAAAGAACAGCTGCTTCGAGCTCTACGCGGTTTAGCATGGTCTGATGGAGGCGAAACCTCCAAAACGTTATTCATAAGAAAAATTCGTAAAAGCCTCGTGTTAGCTTATAAATTAAAACAGACCAGAAATCAGCCACAGTTTAGTGCCTAACTAGATTTTTAAGTTACTTCTAATCCTAATCCTACGTTGATAACATGTTCCTTCGCTAATCTTGTCAGGTCTCACAGGCCGTTTCACCACCTGTTCAGAAGAGGAGAGCTCGCAGTGTGCCCATATTGAGGTTGAATCATTTGAAAGCCAACTAGTCTAGTTTTCTAAATCTCTACCAACACAGCCAGAGTCTTTTTTTATAGCAAATCCAAAATAAAAGAATGTTTTTAACCTAAAACGAGGTTGGTAGGGCAGGGCCATACACCGGTGTTTCGGAGGTTCGTTCCTCCTCGTCAGTGACCCCCGCCCCACAATTAAGTCTTGCATTGATGTAAGGAGGGAGGCGTATGTGGTATGTGGTGAAACACCGAAACACCGGTGTATGGCCCTGCCCTACCAACCTCGTTTTAGGTTAAAAACATTCTTTTATTTTGGATTTGGTTTTGATGTTATTACGAGGTTTTAGGGACAGTATTACAATTTCCTCACCCCTCGCGTATGCAGAGTGATTGATACAGAGATACGAAGTGGAGTGACACGTGTGTTTGCACACTTTGAACATGTCCACTTTCGTTCCTCCGTCTTCTGTGTAAACTCATGACTTGTTACCGTAGTAAATTGTGATACGGTTAAATGACTTGTCTATCGATTTCGTTGGTACTCACCTGAAGACGTTCGCACATTTGCTATTTATGCTAGCCTTCCGAATGCTTTCCATAGATCGTACAAAAATGTATTGCCACCACACTATTAACCCTAGCAACTCTTGTGATTTCAAATACGAGTTAAACATTCAACAATGCACATCCATCCTTTCCTGCAGAGGTGGCTATATCGGCTATAAAACATTCCTAGTGAATCAGTTATTTTACCACATCCGCCATATCGAAGAAAATCTCGTTTTCTATCTACTGCTTTCCAAGCATCGGCAACTTCTTGCAGAGTGCCTCCACAGTCAAAAGTATACATAAAAAGTTTCTCAAGAGTTCGTCAAACACCAAGGCACCAATTTTTATGCTACAGGATTGATTAAACTTACTCGTTTTGGCAAAACCTGTTGATTGCAATGATTCCCGTTTGAATTGTTAGAGATGTGTTTGAGTCACTTATAATGGTTCACAAATTCAATTCAAAAATAGCTATTATTTTTGCATTAACCTAGTAGTTCCTTGGGGTAGGTTTGAAGGATATGACGAGCTCCGAAACAACATTTTCAGCAAAAGCAAGATCTCGTTCATATTTCCATTATTTCCAAACATGATAAGTGTAGTTATTACTCTCGTTTGAGGAAAGAATTTCTAGAAGATTTGGTAACGATGATTAGAAAAGCAGCGAGTACTCTGAGTCAGCTAGTTTGCAGCAGCTGGCCATTGCTTCACCGTCTTTCCTGTTTGATATTACTCGTTCTGCAACCCCCAGGAAGGTGAAAGTTGGTGCAGTTCCCGTCCAAGAATCATAGTTTTGCATATCATACAACAGTATTAGTTATACTGAATCGAAATCGTATCATTGCTAAAAAACGGTTGTAAAGAACTTTTAGCGTAGAATGCTGTTTTGTCTCGTAATTAATATTTGAGCCAACATGTCATGTGGTCTGTTAAAGGTCTCTCGTACAGCCCGATACACTTGTTTCGACCTACAGTCTCGTCAGTCGAGCAGACCCTTTCGTCTTTGGTCTTTAGCCAATCCTCTCGGGAGACCCTACTCTCCTTGTAAGAGGTAAGTGAGGACAAACGATTTATAGTGCACTGCCGTCAAGTGGAAAATCACAAGATTAGCAATTTCGACACTCGATTGCTCTTGGGACGTGTTTTTGTAATAACATACCTTTATTACGAGGAGTGTTTTATTAAGACTACGCTTAAATTTCAATATTTCTCAGAGTATTGTCTGAGCCAACATGTCTTTTGTTTTTTTCCCATAATAAACGAAATCTTTTTGAACAGAAGTTTAGTTCAGTGAACTTTCATTAACGCAGTTTGTTATGATTTTAATTGTTCTTTAATCGCAGGCTCATTATCATATGAAAAAGATCAAAAAGGTGAATTAAATTTGTCATCTGTAAGTTTGTTTGCTCGATATACTAAGCAGCTGTAACCTTTTTTTCAGAACTTGGCGGAATACAGATGAATCTAAAAGTGCTCATTAAATATTTCAACGTATTGTTCTGTTATCCTAGAGTTCTCCTAAATGTCAATTAGAGAAGAACTACTTCCGGGCAGAATAATGGTACGTAGGCGATGTCAATATCAAGCTGTTGTATCATTTCCTCGATAGCAGTGAGGGGGAATAAAGCTCTACGACCTTTCTCTTGGAGAACCTCCTTTGCCTGAAAGATGGGATTGTGTTCAATTTAAATTTGTCCAGAAGTACTGCTCATACTGAAATTGTGCAGTAATACGCTCGGAAAGTTATCCGAGTTGCCACTTACAGAATGATGCCAATTATTGCACCGAAACACAATTAGCACGCATAAAACGCTAAAAATAAGTTGAAATTGAAATGGTCTGTACTTACTGTTCTAACTATGAGACTTCGCACAAGTCTGATAGGCTCTTCACTAATCTTTCCAATTCCCGGAACCTTGGGAACATCCTTCATTGCATCACCGTACGCCATCTGCACCGGTACAGTGAAGTCCAGGACGGTAAAGTTCAGAACCTTCTCTATAATATTGCTTAAAGAAATGCATAAATGTTCTATTTATGTGATGCGCAATCATAAACAAGCAGATCAGAGGTTCCACTTATACCGATCGCCTGAGAAAGCATTTATTTCCGCAGGTGCTTAACAGCAGATTCGTTTGTAAAAATTTAATGCACCATTTCATAGTGCACTACATTACTTTGTGATTGATAAGTATGAAATCAATACACACGGATGAGTACAATCGATTCAGCTAATCTCTCGTTTAACTTGATTCCAGCAATAATAAGAGCTGTAGAAATCAATTGCTAATACGTTATCCTTTGATGACGGTGAATTTAAAGGCAAATTTTACTTCCATGTGCACCTATTTAGCTCGAGTCGGCAACCTTTCACCCAAATAAAAAATTTGCTGACGTGGTATTACTCGTTTAAAGATTTAAAAAAGAAGCTTGGCTGAATGTGTCAATGTTTTTATTTACCAACTTTCATGCAGTTTTAAATACAGAAAAATGGTGGTAACGACGTCGTTCATGATAAACATTATACTAGTTTGACTCCACCATGAACTCTTCAAGTCTTTGATACCTACAGGATCAAGAGACTGGCACAGACCTGAGGCTAATTCACTACAATTGATCCGAAGTAAAGGATAAAGAATGAAGCTGTTGGCTCTAATAAATCCCTGAGAAATGCACCATGCATTCATCTTAACTTTTTAACTTGTTTGAGGTGATTGAGTGCATATGCGGCTTTTACACTGACTCGCCGCGGCCTATCGATGATCAAGTCATTGCTGCCTATCCAGGCAGACATTTCTGAGACAAACTCACTAAACCCGGAAAGTTAAAATTCCTAATGGGCCTTGCGCGCTGAATCGAACCGTCAACGACGTGTGCGAAGCAGAGCACCTCTGAGCTTTGCACAGCACGTGTTTTTTGATCAAGGTGGAGAGAATGTTTTGACTAGAATTTAGCGAAAATCATGACAGAGGCAAAACCATATTCAGCATAGAATCCCACACACGGAAAATTGAAAACTCTCGCGAATGATGGAGGAACGAGGACGACATTAATGCAGAAAGGGTTTTGGGAAACACGTGAATATTATGTCAGAGCATGTAAATTAAATCTACACTGTCTTTCTGATGTAACATGAATGTTAGTGAAACTTTCAATACTTGATGACTTTGTTCTGGATTTTCAAATTCATCAGAGATATTTGAAAGCATAAACGTTACAACGAGGAAACCAATGCGCCCTGAATGAAGTAGAGCAGATTCCTTGCTTTCATGTTTATAGTATAAACCTTGATGCAATGATGCAAAACAAATGATGTGGCATCAGAGGTTTAGTGGCAGGATGTGCTCCCGGTTTGAGCAAAACGTAGTTTCAAATCACACGTAACATCGTATGTTTTGCATGCCCTGTAGCAACCGTTCCGTGGAACGGCTACTACTCCTCTGAGCAATTAAGAGACGATCATGGACGAGACTTATGGTCAGGGATATCGCTGCGGGACCTTTACGGTCCTAGTCACTGTTGTGCCACCCACTTCAGCGGGGCGGCGGTCAGTTTTGAGTCGTGCTGGCGTCGTGGACGGTCGTATATTTACTTGCGTTACTTTGCCACTGTTCTTGTCCTTTGTTCTCTGCCTCTGTTTTTGACTCTGACTCTCTACCTCTGTTCTCGTTACTATGTGTGAAGTGCTCGTGTCGTGAGTGGTCGTGGGCCACCTTAAGGATTAACTTTGTTATCGAATGATTCTTATCAGTCGGATTCTTCGTGGTTCTTTTCGATGCTCATATGTTCCGAGCGGAGCTGTCGACGACGGCGGTGGGCCAATCCTGTGTACGCTCTGATTGACCCGACACCAGGGGATGGGTTCCAGCCCATGTACATAATAGCCTAGGTTTCCGACACCCGCCGGTGTTCTGTTCTTTCCCGGGGCAATCATAACTGCACCCAAGATTTGTCGCCTATGGGTTAGTCAAGCTTCGCCATTCTAGGCAGTTAAAGCACCACTCTAGACAGTTAAGACGCCTTTCTTATGTTCCGTTATTGTCATAGTTCAGGCGGACGTTATTATTATGTTATGCGTTATTTTCACATATTGCTTTGATTGTATATAATTTTAGGTTGTCTCAAATAAAATTCACTTGAATTATGAAGATGTGCTTAGTCAGAACCCCATTATGCTAGTATTGTGGAACATTTATACTGTGGACAAGAGCTGTAAGGGTCTTGTAGTTTCCAAGAATTGTTAGATTCTGCCACAAGTTGATATATGTTGATGTAAAGTTGAGAGCGGTCATTGCATTCAGACCATGTGTGCTCCTCAATTACATCACTGGCATGTGTTTTCATTGTGTATCTGTATATATATGTAAATATAGAATTTCTTACCTTGACTTTTCGGAAGCGGAAGCACACCACATACGAACACTATCGAAGAGCTGGAAACACAGCAAGCAAAGCTGTCATTCTTTTCAAAATGATCAGCAGAAACACACCTTAACAAATTAGCAGGCACCGTCTTAGTTCAAAATTGGACTTCTCCATCATTAGGAGCAATCGCAGAACATTACGAGATCACTCATTAGGATTCGTGCGTTGAAAATATCAAAGAGCGCACATTATAAGAAGCAGATATGTCATGATGTGGGTTTTCGCGGAAATTTTGCTTTTGAGAAATCCGTAGACATACGAAAAATCTTCCAAGGAATCTATTTGACATTCTTTATGTGATGGATTCAACGATTCACTGTTACTCTTCAAATAAAGTTTTGAAGAATGATGAAAGGGTAGGTTGCTTAGCACTGGTCAAATAGGGAGGTGAAGGCAGCTCCTTAAGTGGCAACTGTATTTCTCACATGGTTGGATTCCTCGTTTTATAATGCAAAAGTATTTCTATCATCACAATCGCTTTACAACGTCATAAAAGCAATGCCTTCAGAAATAGGGAATTTTTGAGCCACAAAATGACTTTATGCCCTATATGCTAGTAGGAGGAAGAAATGAAAATAGGTACTTTGATTGACACAACCGCCACATACTGATTGAGTGACAACTTCCGTCTGCATGCCCTCAAACATCAAAAACTCCATGTTTCCTGAATGTTACTGTGAGTAAAGGAAAATCATTCAAACGAATTTAACAATGGGGTGTATCCTCGTAGCCACGATTTCATTGACTTGATGAAAAAAATGGACTTCACAAGGAGAGGTACGTATGCGAGCAAGGGCATGTGCAGCCGAAATGAAGCTGAGGTGTGTTTTCCAGTGTTTCGTTTTATGAAAGTCCCAGGCATATAATAAAGGTAGATGTTTGCAAAGCGCTTCCCGAATGTTCCGATTTCGTTTGCGTATGCGGACGAAGCAAAATTCGAGTTGCATTACTTCCGTGTCAAGAAATGATTACTACTCAACTCTTATTTCAGGAGACATAGATTTCACTGTTATGGAGCAATCTCAGAAGAAAAAGCCAAAGTTCATAATTTGTCGCTGTACTTCTGTCACAATTAGCCAGATTGTAAGTGGAAAGAGCCTCCATAATATTAAGAGATCAATGAATCAACACTTAAGCTATCTCGCTTAGCGTGTTTCCATTCGTGGAATAACTCCTCAATTTTATGGCACCTAATGAACACTGAGAAAACAGACGTGGAGGGGAAGCCTTGAAAGTGCTCTTGAAGTGGAATAGAACTGAAACTCTTCGATCACCCGATCACCTTGTATGACGTACGTTCCTTTTATGATGTATGATGATATTGATATATGTACGTTATAATCAGGCCCATGTGAAACGGTGCCTGAAACTACCATTAACTGCATCACGTACAAAGATAGGAAATTTTCCTGCGTAGTCAGATGTAATTTCATAAACAGTCTATTTTTACAGCCAAGGAAAAAGCTAGTCAGTTATGCAGCCATCAATCTACGAACCCACAGGTGACGCTGAGGTGATTGATAGGGTTTCGTTCCCCCATTTTGGTCCTCACTGATAGTGAATGAGAGCAGTCATTCGTTTGTTTCTGCTAATAAATAGTGCTTTGTTAGAAATTCTCCTCATAAACATAACCTAACAGGTAGCGTCACTTTTCTTCATAATAAGCATAAAGTTTGAATGTCAAAGAAAGTAGTTTAATAGACGATGTTTCATTGATGTCTTCATTCACTCTCCATGACAATTGAATCTAAAACTTTCCCAAATTTTGCGAACTTCGACGGTTTCCTGCTCTTTCGCCATTTCTTCCCCATGTTTTCTCAACATACTTGAGTTGTCAAACAGCGTCTGACCCTACGCGTGTAGGCACATACATAACATTGACAAGCAGCAAAAAATGAAGTGGCTGCAACTATTACCTGAAATCATTCTACATTTCCGAAAACCAGAGGGGCTTTTGCACTTCTGAGCACTTGCCTGTTTTTCCGTTTCCATATTATTTTAGCTCTTCAACATTCACCATAGTTTTGAACTGCGCACGTCGTGAGCAGAATGCTTTCTCTCAAGCTCCAGACAAGCCATATTCTTGCTCTTGTCTCTAATACCCTTTCAAAGCAATCTACGACAAGGCAAATGGCAGCAACCTGGTTACTTTTCTTATGTTATGCACTGCTTCGCTGCTGACACATATCAGGTTGTTCTGAGGTATCGCATTTCTACGAATTTTGAATTTCATGAATTTGCTGGAACTGAAGTGAGAGAGAGAGAGAGAGAGAGAGAGAAAGAAGGAAGTGGATGGGCGAGAGCCATGCGGTTGTGACGGTTCAATGCGTCTTCTCCCGTCACGTTTAATGAAACTCAAAAATTATCATAAATGCGGATGTTTGCAGGGCGAAAAATAATAAACAATATGATATATAGTGATGCTCTTTAAAAGTTACTTTACGTTTGAAGTTGTCTATAAAAATTGCGATTCAATAAATGTCCAGCCAGGCTGGGAATTCTTGAGAGTTGTGAAATAACTTCTCGTTTGGACGACACAAAGAATACTCTGAGAAGTGAAGCGGAGCTGGAAAGGCCTCAAAAGTGATAACTGAGTGACACTGAGCTACCAAGCCCTCAGCCACCTCTCTCGAAGTACTACGTTTGGAGTAGATGCACATGTTTATGGGACGCTCACGAAGACTATCAATTTGCACATTATTTATAACAAAATCAACATTTTTCCAGATTACTCCACTGAAGTAGGGATTGCTTGCAGAGCAAATTACTCGATTTATTGTGCCTTCAGTTTTTTAAAATTACATTCTCTTTACACTTTTGATCACTTTTGTAATAAAGAGAAATGAGTCTCCCAATTTTGACACAGAATAACACAATGGAGTGAAATAAACTAATATTTCCGGCCACAGAGATTTTAGTCCACGAATTCAGATGCAGCGTGTTAATGATGTTCTACATCTACATTTTGACAAATGTTATAGGGGAATAGTCGATTTTTCTAGTACCTATCTATTTTCCGGCTCATTAATTGATTTCATAAAAGTGGGATTTTCTCGCCATTCACTGTGGACTTCAGATCTCAAAATGACAAAATGGTCAGATGCAATCTTGTTTAAACTCAAACTTTTTCATATCTATCACATCGACTATTTTCAAATCGCTATAAACTTTCAGTATAGTCTGTGAGAATATTTAAAGCCCTACCGAGATTCTTACGTCAGAGGCATACGTACGATTCGGAGATGTCGCCACATGTACAAGCACTGTCCTTAAAGTAAAATGTAGTGATCATGATACATCTCTCTCGCCAGTAAAAATATTCCAGGTAATTGGTGATGGGGAATTGTAGTGAATTCTATGCCATGATATGTTTTCGTATTGCAATGCAATTAAGGCAAAACGGAGGTGCCCACTCAGCTCAAGTATGAGAGTACATGGCGAAAATGTCCTTCATTTTTCAATTTCCAGTGAGCCCGCGAACAAAACAGAAATTGTTATCACACGGTATTTTCTTAATTTGGCCAGTGTTTATGCGTATTCAACTGCAACTTTCTGGAATAAATCCGCTAGAAAGTACTGTAAATTTAGCTAAGAAGAATTGCGTCAATATACCAATCGAGGACATATTTTTTAAGCATCTGTTCAAAGCGACCAAATGATAAAGATATGCTGCTTGGGGGAAAAAGTGCGATGCGTTGAGATTAAAGTTACACTAGAAAAAACATAGATGAAAAATAATATAAAAATGTGCACACTAGTATCAGAATTACTCCTGCGCAGAGTGCCTATCAAGACTTTTCAGTCTTCCTGGATGTTAAATTGGTACTAGAGTGATCCGAAAGGTTGGCAGCTTCAAGGTAGGTAGGACCACAGTAGATTACCTAGAGTCAGTTTTTGAGTGAATCTTAGGGTCTTTTTTGCATTTTGCATGCGAATCTAATAGTCGCAGATCTCACTACAACTTTTGATTTGACCTTTACATAAGAAATGTTTCAGTACACTGCGATGATGCTCAGTACTAGAGGGACGACAAGAAGGTAACCGCTAATTTTTTGAGCAGAAGAGAAGAAGGAGAGAAGTGAGCCACAAGCAGGGAGAGGGTTCTAACAACGTTCGAATAGATGATGATCGTGCACAACGATGATAACATTTAGTCAACTTTTTAATTGCCCGCTTTGCACACTGTCAGCAACTTAGTGATTCGACATACCACGTTGTGACGCCGCTGCAAGAAAGAAAAAGAGGCTCAAAAATTTGATGTTATTCGTATCCAAATCTACAGGACAGTTGTAATAGAATAGCAGTAACTCAGAAAAGAGGCCACTAATTTATAGAGTAAACTCTAAATTGAAGAACTTATAATTTCAATAAGTAAACGCTAACTGGTATGTTTCAAGGCGAAGCCTAAACCTTTTTTCACAATGTACCGATTTCCAAAATCATAATTACATTCGGCCAGATGATTTTGTTATTATGAATTAGCATGCAAATACTGTAGGTAGATATCCAATCGAGATGACTTGCATTTGTGTTTCGTCTCGAGTCGTTAACGTAAAAGCTTTCTTCGACTAAAGTTTGTATTCCTTCCATTCAATCAGGACGGATCGGTTTATCTGATGTACAGCCGGAATCTATTGTTCCAAGTGGGCTCCCTCATTCAACGTGGTCAACACTTTCGACAGAGGGTGGTTGTTGACCGTTTGGTTATCTGCTGTTGATAATTCATTATCCTGGATAGCTTGCAGTAATTGCGAAGATCGACTCTGTCAATCCCTGCATTCTTCAATGAATCAAACTTTCTTCTGTTTTTTTTTATTTACAGAGAGGAAATGTAGAAATTATCTTTGAAAAATTCTTTCTGCAAACGATGAGATTTGATCAGTTTGCATGAAGCGAACATTCTAGCAGCTGACTTTCATTATTCTCGTTATAAATAGCTTTCGCGCCGTACTCCACATCACTGGGTTCGATTTGATACATCATGAAATCCAGTATCCCATTGATGAATGGCTATAGGCAATCGGAGTGCTTGTGACGCAGTGATTAGAGGTGTTCCGACACACCTTTATCAATCAGTCGATAGATCGATTTCTCCATCATGACTTCCACTCCTTTGGGGTTAGTGAGTCGGTATCAGACTTGTCTGAGAGGATAAACAGCACTGGCTTGATACAGCGCTGGGCTACCTCAAATCAGTAAAAGACAGAAATCCATTGAACAACTCAAACTAATTCGAAATTCATAAACGAATGCATGGCGCATCCCTCGAAGACTGATTAATGGCGAGAGCTTCATCCATTTGTACTTTCACAGGCTTCAACTCACATACACTAAAATGCTCCATGTATACTGTAAAAGCAATAGAAAATACTGCATGATCGAAGAAAATTTTGACATTATCAAGCTGCACGCTCATACCAAAGGAATCTGTGAAACCAATAATGCTGAGTAAGCAGCATTGTTTCTCTTCAATTATTTGCAAAGCAAAGAGGTACCTTGTGAGAGAGCATTCCCTTATTTCATCACTACCCTAAGCAAGGAACTTTGCGGACAGTATTTTCACTGGACTGACTGAATTTCAGTAGAAAAGCAATGTATGCGCCTGATCTACATCAGTACACTGAGGCACCACAAAACGTTGCTCAGTCACCCAAATACATTACGACAATGTTCTGAGAGAGTGTAGCTGAAACCGATTTCTGTAATGAGGCCCAAATTGCTTTACAGAACAAGAATGCTGCCGTCTGAATGTTTACTCCACTTTGCACATAGCATTTCGATCTCATTTCATTCTACACAGCGTCACATATCGCACTAAAGCAGCTTTTGCGCTAATCGGTTCATTTTTTCGCATTCACCATCCAACAACCTTCTTGATCTGATGCGTTCGGTTGCCACAAAAGAATGTTTCTCTTTCAAAACTTTTCGAATTTTGATCAAGTTGGCTTTCACGGAATACCCCCCGAAATGACTGTACCACAATGTTTTCAGATATTCTACTGACAGTTGTCACTCTCTGTGGACTAGACGCTAGTTCTTAAAGACAAGTTCAATATTGATTTCTCAAACCTAGAGAGATGTGAGGTTCGATTGAACTCACGTGGAGCTTTCAAGCGTTACACGCAAATGCGCAAGATGCTGTACTATGGAAAAGGTGTGATTCGTTTCTTTATGCAATCTATTCATTAATGACAGTGAGAGAAGACTTGAACTCATTTAATATCGACAAATCCAGAAGTAAGGGAGGAAGACGGTCTATGTCGCAGCGTTACCAACTTTTTGAAAATAGTTTGGAATTTATAATACATTGTAATTAGGGCTACTATGTGTGAAACTTCAAAATAGGAATCCTGCGTTCAATACGAACAGAAAGAGATTGGTTTTCCTTGAGTATCGGGAAGCACATGAATTCGAAATATACACGAAGTCGGGTATCACTTAGTGGCAGTTTTTCACACACGCTCTCTTCTAGTTCACTACTTCCTTCTGAACTTTTGATATTTGAGATAAAATTTTGCTACACGTTTGATCAAGTCAGTTGCTGTCGTAATTGGCAGCATTATGGGGATATATACATTCTAATGAGTTGCTTTTGCTGGACAGGAAATTTTCATAGGATGTTAGTAATCATTTGAAAGCTGAAAGTTTAGGTTGTGGCCCCACTTCGCAACCTTTCCGGAACACCCTTTCACTACACTACAAAATCCACACAAACCCCGTCTCAGACGTGCATAATTCTCTCCCCTCAAAACTCATTCTTTAGACTACTAGTATTCATTCGATAGCGCATTCGTTTATGATTCCAGCGCTGTGCTTATATACTGGAAAGAGCGCTTCTTTGCAACGTAGCAGGTGAAATTAGTTGAGTTCTCCTCTGCGATCAAGAGGGTCTTTGGCCAGTTCACTCACGACTGCTTGAGGCAGCCAGGTGCACCGGTGCGATGTCATGAGACCAATACAAGGTCTATCGATCATCGCGCCAGTGCACGTGGCCGCTTCAGCCAGCAGCACTTGAACTAGCCAAAGACCCTCTTGATCGCTGATGGGAATTCAAAGTATTTTATCTGCCGTAGTGCAGAAAAAAGCTTTTTTCGGAATATAAGCACAGCGTTGGAATCAAGCGCTATCGAATGATTACTGATAGTCCAAAGAAAGGGCTTTGTCCTGCAACAAATATTTGAAACTGCAACGCAATAAATCTCCTTCTGTGGCAATGTCAAGAAAAGGGTTTTTCGAGAACCGGCGACGTGTGGCTGTAGCCTGAAGTTTCTGCCGTAAATGGTTACTACACCCCTAATAAAAGTTCCTCTCCAGCGAATGAGATCGGTTTTAACTAATGAGAAATTTCTTTTTTGAATTCAATCCTTGTAGTAATGAGGTTGCATCTCTGCTCAACTGAGCTTGCACACGGAGATTAACTAATGAACATTTGTTTATTCATCTGAAGTTGTTGTAATAAGCCAGATATGATAACGTAGTTCTGGTTCTATCATTCAATGTCAACAAAATAATGACTTACCGACGAAACAGCAAAATGGTACTGTATCAATGTTTAGCACTCTTCGTAGAAAGCGTCATTGCAACAATTTCGGATTGAAGTTCGTGACAAATTGAGTCAACATGTTAATTTCCCAATCAAGTTCTGCGAAATCGTCAACAGTATTCAAATGATCACCATAAACTGACATTTGGCCAACCAGATTAAATAGTACTCTGCACAAGCTATTTATATAGCCTATAGCCAGCAATGATTTCCTTCTGCTTCATTTTATTCAAATCGCTTTCACATCTGCTACGGATCCCGAAGTATTTCTTGTATCCGAACCGTTTTTTCTCTCCCATATTCAATTCGAGGTTTTCAGCGTGATTCCGCACGTTGCTTGATAATCTTCGTTTGATTACAAATGCCCTCAGTTTGAAGGAAAATGGCGCAGTTTGAACTGTAAAATTGAGTTACTATGACATTCTCGAGTGATCACCGCAGTTAGTCGGGATCATTGTAGATCAGGAGGTTTTCCTAAAAAGAGTACTGTCTCAACTATCGAGAAGTTGGAGCATGACTGGCCCTCTATGGTGGCCAACGGCCACACCTAAGATGCATGGGAGGAATCTCCCATCACACCGCATTTCCCTCATGTCTTCATGTGAAAACTGCGTTGTGTTATTTGACATGAACAGTGATATACTTGCCTTTCTAAGTCGGATGAACTCGTTCACTGTGTGCCACCATTTTTTTCTGAAAATAGCTGACACTTCATTTGCATTAAATCAATGCTACACGAGAATGAGTTGACTAAGTATGTTTTAATGCATACATTCTTTGTATTTTTTATTATTTCAGGCATCGAAAGATCATCTAACTCTGAAAAGTAGCAACGCTTCAATGATTACTGAGCAATAAATCAATATGTGAAATTTCCGACTTGTCCAACTTCTCGAAATTGCCGGTGATTTCATTAAAGAAGTGCTAGTAGGGTTTTTGTTCAGATAATTTTTCTTTCTGCCTTAAAAAAAGGGAGGTAGTGAAATACTCGCACCGAAGATATACTTTTCTCACTAATCTCTTTCATAAAGGGATCTCTGTCCGGTGAGGGCACTTGTCGCGTCACCAAGAGATGTATAGGGAATTTATACGGGAGACGTCTTGAAAGCAAAGAAACGGACGTTCTTGACCACTAGTGCAGAAATTTTGGTTAAGAGATTATAAAGATAAGCATGCAAAAATTTTAACGTGAGTACCAAGGTTTTTTCAGCCATCGAAATTCCGAAAGGTCAACTGAATGCTGCATTTTTTTCTGGCACAATTCAAAAACACTCACTTGATAATTTGCTGTAAGCAATTTGTCCTGAGTTTAAAACGTTTTCAAAACAACTGGCTATTAACATTACCAGACATCTATTAGGTCCGTCTACAAGATTGATGACTGAAGGCGTCTTTATTAAAATGTTTTATAGAATCAATTAGAATGTACGAAGCAAGGTGGTGCTAATGTTGTCCATAACAAGCACGATACTGGCATAACACCATCGCGGACTCACAAAGGCTTTTATTCCTCTGCGATGAAAATTGGACCAGATTTGCGTGTGGAAACAAACTTTCTATCTTATCGAGTGAAGAAGAGTTGACACGACCGGCCTTTAGAGGCATTTGGCGTAGGCAAAATCCCACATTTGGCGCGCAATTCTACACGCGATAAAGGTGGAGAACCTTTATGTAGATGTATGCAAAAATGAACACTATTCAACAAACACTAAAATCAACACAGAAGATGCTCACATGATTTTATAATATAAATAAAATCATTATTTTTTTGAAGTTGTCATGTATAGCATCAAAACTTTCTAGAGTTCATAATGAAATAATCTTTTTAGGAATTGTCAACAGAAGAGCACTATTTGACAACATGAGTAATGCATCGGGATATATATATATATATATATATATATATATATATATATATTAACGTTTCGCTGGGCGGGATAACGTGGCTAATTCGGTTTGACTGTCAAAATACAAGTCGTGAAGGCTTGAGGTGAGGTGGACTTATGTGATGCGATCTAGAAAAAGCGATTTGCATTGTTCGAGAACAGAAGGACTTTTGATACATCCGTTATCAAAATAGGTTTATCAGATATCTTTTCTTTTGCTGAACAAACGGCTAACTCTCGGCAAAATTGATCATTTGAAGCCCAACTCTGTGTAAAATCAAAAATATATGTGTTTTCCGAAAAGCTGCTTAAGAGCGCTGTAGCAAATGGAAAAAGTAACTTTGTTTCACACGCGGCTAGCGTTATCACATGAATATTTTGGTCAACATAGTTTTTCATTTGAGCCGTTAGCGACCATTCAATAGTGTAAACCTCGGTAACTTCAAAAATTTGTTTGTTACTTACGAGAGTCTTTTTACAGCGCTGTAACAGGAAAGGTTTATGTTTCACACACACACTCCTTTTTGCAGGATGGATCTTTTTCTTGAGACTGTAATAATCCAAATTTCTATTATTTCTTTACTGCCTTTTCCGCAGTGTTACGATGTTTCATATATTCCTATGAGAATTGAGTGGTGAGCAAAAATACGGCCTCAGGCGGGAATCGAACCCGTTTTTCATCCTATCCGGTGACGCGTGCTCTACCACTGCACCACCGAGGCACATTTGTCCTACTGATTCTTCAACATCTCTGTTATAGCTATCAGCCACCAATCTATAACAGGTTTGGTCGAGTATGCGAATTCGCTATATGAACCCATAAACCATTCAACTCTTAGGACTATTGGCAATCAATCGAAAGCATTAATTTCGGCAATTACAACGCCAATTCCGTTTTCCCGAAAGACCGCTTTACTACAATCTAGCAGGAAAAGCGAAATTAAGCTCCAAACACGCCTCTCATTGCTTGTCGGCAAATCCGTATGAATGACGGTATGCCGATAGCCGATCGATAGATCGCGCTGGCGCAACTCGCACATGAATTGCGATTTTTGTCGTTGGGTTTGAATTTTTTTTTTGCTCGGAAAAATCTCCGCATAAAACATATGACTCCGATATTATAGATTTTTCTCTACAAGTTCATATGCTTCTCGTGCAAAGACTCAAGTGCTTGAGCTCGAGCTTTCGGCGAGTTGAAAATGCGGAAAATATTTCAACATCATCGTGTCATGAACAGCAACATCGACGATAATCGCAAGGTGCCTTACGCACTTACTGCTATCAAAGGTGTTGCTCGACGTTTCGCGCTTATATGTCGCCGAAAGGCCGGCATTGATGTGTTGAAACGTGCCGGAGAGCTATCCGAACACGATTTTGAGGAGATTGTCAGGACTATGCAGAACCCTTTGCAATACAAATTTCCCAAGGTGGTTTCTAAATAGACAGTAGACGATTCAGTTTTTGTCTACTCCGGTCGATAGCAAGCTTCGTGAGAACCTCGAGCGTTTGAAAAAGATCAGGTTGCACAGAGGTCCTCGTCATTATGGGGGACTCCGAGTGAGAGGTCAACACACGAAAACCACTGGGCGTAAGTGATGCACGGTTGGTGTAACAGAGAAGAAAGAGGGTTAAGCAAGCATTGGTTATGGCGTTGTTTTGATGGATATTACTGCTATGAACTATTAGTAGTTTTAAAAAAAAAGAATACGGGAAGCTCAAATTTGCAAGACAACGGGGCAAAGTCTCTTCTGCAACTGTAATACCAAAAACCTTGGCGAAAGAATTTTCAGGCAAGGCAAATAACGTAAATTTGTGAGACAACCGCCACTCGCGGAAAACGTTTACTAAAATTTGCAAAACTCACGCTACTGAACGAATACTGGTAGTCTGGTAAAAAGATCTGTTTACGAAAAATATATGCGATAGCGCGCAGGGCGTGTGAAACACAATTTCGTTTTCAGTGCTACAGCACTGTAAGAAGGCCCCACCCTAGGAAACAAGACTTCTGAAACTCTAAGACTTATAAGAGAATTGAGCGGTGAGCAAAACACGGCCTCAGGAGAGAAACGAACCCGCTTTTCAACCATACCAGGGACGTATTCTTTGCTACTACACCACCGACGTACATTTACCCAACCACTCATTTTTTAACATCTCTATGTTAGCTATCAGCCGCCAACTTTAAACAGATTTCGCTTTATAAACCCAAATGAGGTGACAGCCACTGTTAGGTATACTACTCTAGAATTCTAATACTTTTCGCTTATTTTCCGCAGTGTTATGATGTCACATACATACCTAAGAGAATTCAGTGGTGAGCAAAAAAGCGGTGGAAAGTGGTCGTGTGCTTGCTCACCACTCTGTTCTCTCAGGTATACAGGTAACACCATAACAGTGCGAAAAAAAAAGGCTGTAAAAATACTCGATTCTTAAAGTATTATATCTAAGCTATTTGATGGTTAGTAACAATTCAGAACCAGTGCCCCTTCCAATGAGATATAAATCCGATAATCGCCACACGTGCGAAACATAATTTTGATCTGTGTAAAAGGTCTTCCTAAAAAGCGAGACATTTGTTATTTTTCAAAGTTCAACCTTCTGAATGATTCAAATAATCTAGGGATAGTCTTTCTCCAACGAAAGAGCAAATAAAAGTAGTAGTGAAAGTAAAAAGTACTAGTAATTAAAAGTAAGAAGAGTAAAAAACATGGGTTAGACAAGAACAAGGAACATACGGTTTTCTCGTTCTGTGGCCGCTGCTGATTTGCGTATTTAGCAAGGAGAAAGACAATTCTGCCATCGATTTAGTGTTGTTTGTGTCGACAATGAGAGGCTGAAGAATGTTTAACCATTGAGAAAGCTGGCTAGGTCAAAATCCTTCAGCATTTCTCGAATCTTGAAAGTCAATTGTTTTTTTCATTTTCTATTGTGCAGTAGCAAGGTTTCCAAACCTATCAATCTCAGAATTCAGGAAAACCGCAATCCCGTCGTCTTGATGGAATCGTGGAAGTAACAAAGAGCAAGGAGTGGACTGAATGGACAGCACGGTTGAAATGATGCTGCGATGCGTATTTATAGAGTTCTGTTCCAAAAGTCTACGTCATAAGTGCATACAAACTTCCCAATGGTGCGCCGATTTTACTTGCTTATACAGGCAAAAGATTCGAACGGCTGAAAAGTTTCGAAGAATCCGAAAAAATTCGTTCTTTTCGTGTCATAGAATTCTCACTAGATAGCTTTTATTATAGAAAACATAGACATCAATTCTTTACGTGAGTATAAGGCAAAATAAACTATTTTTTGTCTGATGCTATGTTTCATAAAAAAAATTGTTTAGCTTCCCAGTGGATAGCCTTTGTGAGATTGTCGATTTCATGAAGGAATTCTCAACATTTTCTCTTCCCGCAAAGTTACTTCCTATTTTAAAATTACTAAAAATACATCAACAAAGAAGGAAAAAGAGGTGAATAGACTTGAGAACTGTTATCAAAGTCACCCAGAGATGTAACTCTCTCTAGCCACTTATTACGAACTTGTACGTTTATTGTGACATCAGATGCCTGTGAGACGCTGAGAAAGACTACGCATGAATTTTTGATATGCGATAACTGGTCGTTTTTTTCTCTTAATCAGGCGCAAATACATGGAAAGTTTTGGTTACAGCAATTTTTCAAAAAAAAAATGTTATTTAGCTGGAAGTTTTTCAGTTCACCTTCAAGTGAGGTGAAAACTTACAGCGTTTCGCTCTTATATTTTTACCCTCACCGAGAGTAAGCGTTAATTAGCTTTTTTCACTACTGAGAGAGTTGCTTTCAGGCACTGTTGCTGGTCTCTGCAATCAACATGAATTCTATATCTCAACAAGAATCGAATTGAATAAACGAAGTATAGCTGATATCTCTTTTTTCATGATAAACAACTTAAAATGACCTCCACTTTATTGATACCCCACGACTTTATGCTCTGTCACCATTTCCTTTCAACAATCTTCTAAATTTCGAATTAGACGCAGGTCGTCAAGCGACATTCAAGTATACCACAAAACATTCAAAATTAAATCTGCAAATAACGTTGTGCGTTACCGATAGTGGATGGATATTCATTAGCAGCCGCTAAACATGGTACACCATGTGACTGAGCCTTCAGGAATACTATTACAAGCCCCACCAGAAATGTGTGAGCTAGCAATTCAGAGTTAAAGGCAGCGACTGAAGAAATAGTTTGGGGTATTCACAGAAAAGTACAATAGGTGCACTTTTAAGTGTTTTCTTGAACCCAGTCCTTTTTTATCTTTATTATTTCAGTCGTCCTTCATTAGTGTCCGAGTTGCAGTTTCATGAGAACTATGACTGTATTTAAGCTTTGAATGACTTAATGATATCCCGAAGTTTTCTTCAAGGTGAAACTCACTTATGGTGTACCTGAGACACTGAAGTACTGAATTCAAGCATTTCCAAGAAATGGTTGCATCGTTACTGCTTGCAATGTATTCCTTCCTCTCTTCGTTTTTCAATCAGAAGAAAGTGAGGGCGAAATTACATTGACTGTTATTGATGGGTGAAATATTGCACAGAAACGAATCTTCAGATTTCGACAGCAATGTACTTTTTTCATATACACAAAGAGTTGTTTGCCCATGTATTGCGTAAAAAGCACCCACATACCCCGGGTTTAAGAAAACGGCTTCACTACTGTCCATGAAGAATTGCCTTCAGTTCACAAAAATTGGCAGCTTCTAGAGAATTCTTGAAGGATGAAACTGGATGTTATCCTAGTGAATATCCAAAAAGAATCAACCGATTAGCGCTCGAAAAATCCATTTAGGAAAGAAAATCTCACGTAGCAAGCAAATGCACATTTAAAACCGGGTGTTGGAGGGAAGATCTGTGCGAAGAAACGAAGTGAGTGACATAAGCATCAAGTTTTGCAAAATACGTGGTGTTGTATAAAGACAAATAAAATAACAATATTCTTTGCAAGAGGAAGTGAATTTTCAAGCAGTGTTGCTCTTTATACACTATGTGTTGAACTGCGATACCGAAAAATCGTTTTTCAGCCTTAATGTTTAACGAGCGCCGCAAGTTTCGTTTCTTAGCAAATGCGGTTCTGCGGGGTGGCTTATCATACTAATGTAAAATAATAAAATTATTCATTTCATATGTACTGATTGCGCTAAATTTCTCTTCGCCTCTAAAAATCAGTGAGGATTGTGATGAAAAGAAAACGAGATCTTTTTGCCGAAACTTTTTTTGCATAAAAATGCAATTACAGCTGCTTAGTCAGCTCTACTGGCCTCATAAATTCCTTCTGCATGAGCGCACATGCCTCATATGTCTCTTCCATTTTTAATTTTTGTTGGACCGTAAGAAACAAAAATTGTTTTGTTCGTTTTGTTCATTTTAAGCCAAATATTAAAGATGAATCACTGAAGCCTCCAAGCATATCCGCCATAAATAATTGAAATCTGACAAAGGAGAGCCTCGCTTGAGACATCAGAAGAATCCAAATATTTTTGGCATGTGCTCAGTGCTGGTAAAATGCAAAAATATATAGCTCATTGGAGAACGAGTGTAGCGATTTGATTTCAGTTAAATTGACATACAAACTAAATTGGCGAATCCAGTCCCTCACGCATGGCTTATGAATTCAGTTTTTTTGCATTGGTGAGTAGTTACCAGTCTTATCTGGCAGGTCAATCATGCTGATTTATTACGTCGGTAGACCCCCATACAGCCAATTTTAGGCTAGACGTACACTCGATTATCTCTGTAATGCTTAATGAATAGGAATTATTGGTTTATTCTCCAGAAATTAATCAGTGCTGAAACCTTAATCATTATCGGTATAATAGCAGAAACTTCCAGATGCTTCTTAAGTCATTCTTGCTTCTTGCATTTGATATATTTCTACGAAAACCAGTACAGTCTTGTGAGTATTCTAGTTGCCAGATGAAAAACCTTTCTTTCCAATTCAGTGGTCCCTGAGTGTCTGCAAAACATCATGATAGAAACGAACTTGCTGTTTCTTCGAACTTGAAAATGAAAGAATGCTGAACACGAGCAGGAAAATAAACATTATCAGCCTTCGAAAAGGTGGCGGAAATCGTGTGCACCAAAACCAGCGTTGAATGAGTCCGTGACCACCCGTTAATACACCGATAGCGACCTGACTTAATACCGCAACATAGCTGTGAGTTCGATACAAATAGAAGGGTTTACAAATTTAACATTTTGCCTGCCTAAGTATATGGATCATTCTCCCTACAGTATCCAGAGTTCCGAAAATCCTGCCCATAAATAAAGCCTCAAAAAGCTACTGAGTTATAAACAGACTCTGCCATGAAGAGTTTGTAATTGTAATGGACAAATGCTGTTCAGTAGATTTACTGTGAATTCTACAACTTCTTTATTGAACGTTTTGAAAACGTAATAAGATTTTGTGCCAACCTTGGTACTGTGAGATAGCGTTCTTTTACAGTAGGCAAAAATTGAATCGAAAAGCTTGTATTTATGTCTCACTCTAGGTTTGTATATGGAAAGTTTTAGAAACTTGCCGACGTACTCATGTAGTAGATGATTATAGTTTACTTCAGTATGAATAACCTTCGCACCCTGCTCCGCATCGTTGAATTTGGCCCATTGTCACCATGAAAGTTATGATCCCAGTCATGAACAGCTGTGGATGATCGACATAAATACAACAGTACGCGCTATACATACTTTGAAACGATGCCACATGTTGTATCACTTGAACACACTGGGTATTTTCGGCCTGCATGTCATGTCAATGAAATGCTAAGCCGATGATGATGAGTAAGCAACTCTGTTCTACTCTATTTACCTTGCCAAGCGAAAAGGTATTTTAAAAACAATTTCGCCAATGAAGAAATTTCGAGAGAAAGAAGATTTACTGTACTAGCGGAATCTCACTTGAAAAGTCTTGCCAAGCGAAAAGGTATTTTGAAAGCAATTCTGCCAATGAAGAAATTTCGAGGGAAAGAAGGTTATATTGTACTAGCGAAAGTTCACCTGAAAAGTAATGGTTTCGAGTTTTATACTACAGAAGTACATTGGAGTAGATCAGATTATCAATAGATATTATGATTATAAACCGCACCAAAATGTGAAGTCGTGGGGTATACATAATTGCACATGCGATCCCTTTGATCTAGGCAAGTAAGAGTGATCCCTTGCTCGCAAACGTCACTAGAGGTCTCAGATTATTTAAATTGTGTAGAATAGATGGTTACATTAAAGAATACTTTTGAGTCGTGTTAGTGAACTTTTCATAACTGGATCTGATAGTGATGAACACGTGTACAAATTTTCAGACACTTGTGCACATCGTTCATGGCATCCACCTTACGTAATCCTCAGTGGTTTTCAGACATTACGTCTTAGGCAAGCTTCTTCCCTGCTGACACTCCCTATGTGCTGCAGAAAATATTGGCATTGTCTGAGAGTCATCTTACTAAAAACAGAGTCAGCCCAAGTAATTCTCTCGCGATTCTGGTGGCACAAAAAGGCTGATATGAAGATCTACTCGGCGGATATTAAGGTTTTCGCTTTTTTCATAGCCAATAAGTTGGATTATTTGCCTGCGCTCGCTCGTACTCGTTGAATATCCATGCCTTTGTTCTTGTTCATGTTCAAGTTCAAAATTTTGTGAAAGAACACAGCTCAAATGAAAATAGTACTCAGTGATGATCTTATAAACAAAGTGGTCCGTATGATAGATACCCAGTGATAATTTTTTTGTCTTCTCCAGAAGTCTGTCCTGCAGTAGTCATAGATGTAGAGTGATATGCAAAGCTTTTGCGTCAGGCGGGACTCGAACCCATATCTCACTCTATCCGGTAACTCGTGCTCTACCCCGTCGCACTACTAACGCCCATTTTGCGCACCACTCTTTCTACGCTGCAGCGCATCTATCTGTCAGCAGTTAACGGTCAACGGCCTGGCCCGGGTAGTCGGTATCGACATTGAACCCGCTGTAGATGCGCTGTAGATACGGCGTAGCGTAGAAAGAGTGTGGTGTTAAATGGGTGTCAGTAGTGCAACGGATTGGAGCACGCTCTCCTGCAAAGAGTAAGATGTGGGTTCGAGTTCCGCCTGACTCGAAAGTTTGGCACATCACTGGGTATATCTATAAATCTTGCCACCGCTAAAGCTGTCAAATAACAATAATTTCGTTTGATCAATAATACTACTAAGGTCGATTTACCTCAGACAGTGAGCATTTGAATCGACACATCGCCTTTGATTGACGAGAAGTCGGTTATTCTACATAGTATTGCGAGCTGTGTTTGCTCATAACGATCGCGATTACAGCAGCATGGATTCTCCACTGGAAAACAAAGTTTGGTCCGTGCTGATTAGGAGTGAACAATTGAAAAACAGATCTTATATGCTAGAGGAGAACTTTTCATAAAAGTGTTAGTAACATTCGAAAGCTGAGACTTTAGCCCACAGCCTCTCATAGCCGGTTTTTTGAATCACCCTTGACAACGATGCAGCATTCATAATAAAATCATGTTTGATGAAAACACGCGTTTTTTCTCCTATCCCGCTTACCTTTCGCCGAGCAAAACTCCTTTACTAAAGTGCTAGTACTCAAACTAGCACAAGCATCAAGGGACTTGAAGATGTGTTTGTGTTTGCTTTTAGAAAGCTCTTTGATCTTTCGATCTCCTCTGGTCTCTTGACTTCTGATTTAAGCCTCGCCAGACGGAGCTCTTTCTTTAGATTATTAGTGATCATCTGACAGCGCAATGTTTCCTGACTCTGTTAATGTTCGTATTTTTTGAAAAAACGGTATAGCAGATAAAATAAGATCGAATTTTACATTTTTGGAAACGCTGTTCACCGTCTATTCGACAATTCGAGGGGCCGTAGCAGGGACGAGACGAACGAAATATTGTTGTTTAAGTGCGATTTTTTATTTTCGCTGAAGCGATTGACTAAGATACTACGGTAATTTTTTGACATATTTATATGTATTTCCTTCCGAGGATTTGTAAGCGTGAAAAAGTGAAGGCAAAAGGCGAGTGTGAAACATGATTGTCGATCTGAATGGTGCAGCGTTGTAAAAGGATCTTTCAAAAAGCCGGCGAAGTGGAGTTCTAGCCTGAAGTCTTAGCTTTCGTATGGTAACTAACAATTCTATGGAAATTTCCTCTCCAGCTAGTGAGATCGGTTTCATAAACCATTAATTCCAATTTATCAGTTGTCGAGTGGAAATCAAGTGCACATCTAGCCTAAAATTGACTGAAGGTGACATTCCGATGTGTTAATTTAGGATGAATGCTCTTCTAGATAAGACTGACAACTATTCACCAATCCAAGAAAAGTGAATTCATTAGAAATGCGTGTGAGTTCGAATTCCTTAACAATCCGGCTTGTATGTAACAACAATCGAAATGCTGTAATCGACCCTCAATGGGCGATATATCCCTAACATTTACCAGCTTGGAACACATACTAAAAATATTTGGCTCTTTTCGATGCCAGCTTGAATGAAGGAAAGCATGTGATTAGAATTATTATTTTGTACGATTCAGCAGAAATGAAAACCGGAATAGACATTTGCGGCATGTACGCTCACACGGAAGGCACTCCTGAGGCCAGTAGAGCTGACTAAGCAGGTGTAACTGCATTCTGTGTAAAAAATTTACTTCTAACTCTTCTAATTTCTAGAAAAATAAAAATCACTACTTTTGTGTCTTAGGTATACCTTAAGTGAGTTTCACCTTGATGAAAACTTCGGGTATTATTAAGTCATTCGAAGCTTGAATACAGTCACACAGCTCATGGGACTGCAACTCAAAAACTAATGAAGGACGACTGAAATAATAAAATAAAATAGAACCGGGAATCAAAAAAGCGCTTAGACTTGCAGCTACTGCACTTTTCTGTGAATACTTCAAACTATTTCTTCAGGCGCTGCTCTTTACTCTGATTTGCTAGTTCACACATTTCTGGTTAGGCAAGTGATAATATTCCTAAAGATTCAATCTCACTGCTTTGGTGTATCATGTTTAGCGGCTGTTGATGTTGATGTTGATCAATATCCATCCACTATCGACAACGACTGACCTCGTGTGCGAGAGTGTGATTCAATACGTCGGGAGGCCATCGCGAGTTATCGTAAAGGCCAGATATGCATTCATTCACCTCAAACGAAGTTAAAAATTGAAGTCGAATGCATGGCGCATCCCTCAGGGATTGATCAACGCCGAGAGCTTTATCCTTTTATCCTTTTTATCGACAACGATCAACGTTATTTGCAAATTTAATTTCGAAAGTTACGTGGTATATTTGAATGTCGCTTGACGACACTGCGTCTGATAAAAAAATTAGAGGTTTGTTGAAAGGGAATGGCGACAGAGCACAAGATCGTAAAGTATCAATAAAGTGGAGGTCATGTAAGTTGTCTATCTTGGAAAAAATGCCGAAATGTCGACTAAACTTCGTTTATTCAATTCGATTCTTCTCAAGATATAGAATTCACGTTGAGTAGAAAACAGCAACAGTGCCTGAAAATTACCCATGGCGAAGAAAGCCTCAAAAATGGCAGTTAATTTAAGAGAAACCATTCTGATAACCTTGACATCAATTACATCTAATTTACCCGAGGTTTGTGACTGCAGTATTAATAGCAGTAGGAGGTGAAAGCAGTTCAAAGGCCGATGTTTCGGCAACTTTGCCTTTTCTAGAGCCCAAAAGTATTTCGTCTCAAACGACTTGAATTCAAAATTCTTGCTTAACTTAATTATACAACAATCGGCAAACTTATACAATGAGCATTGGTCAACAATAATGTGTTGATTAGTGTAGAAGTAATGGTGGTTTATGCACTGTCTAAATTTGACTGGTTATTGGGATGTATCAATAATGAAACTGGCTCAAAAGCTAGAGTCTGAAATCGCAATTACTTTAGAATTAGAGACATTAGTACTGGGTGTGGTTTTTAGAGAAATGCTCCTAGTGAGCAATATCAGGAAAGACGTTTGTGTAGCTTTTGCTTAGAATTTTGAAAGCGGACTACTTAGCTTTTGGGGTAGTTAGCTTGTTGTTTGAACATCACAGCAGATTTTGCTGAAGTTACATAGTAAGGCTTGAAAGGTTCTGCACTTTCCCAATAATTAAAATTTTTACTCAAATTAATTACTTGGGCCTATGTCCTCTAATAACATATATGATTAGCAGTTCCACAGTAGTTTATATAAAGTTGTCTCCTTTAGCATCCAATTTCTGATGACTCCTCACAATAAAATATATGGTATGCATAACACACTTCCATTTCTTAGAACATCATTGGTCAGCATATTTTGTAGCTAATGTGGGTTAATACATTTTGTTCACTTGATACAATAGCATATCCAACACGGTGCATAGAACACGCTTGTCATGCAAGAGCATAATCAATCAAAATTCATTTATTTGACCGCCTCTTGTGGTGCTATGATCTTATAATATACTCAGTAATGTAGAGTGCCGTGCAATTACATTTGCGCCAGCCAGGAATCGAGCTCAGATCCCACTCTTTCCGGGAGCGTGTGCTAAGCCGTTACACCACCAGCGCGTCGGTGATGTAGCTGCTGCAAATAATTCATAGAAACCAACAAGATCAGGACATCCGAACAGAGTCTTCTACTTCTATCAACATGTGAGAAAAGAGTGTACTGTTCTATTATGGCGGGGCACTTGAGGCCTTCGGTAAAAGCGTATTCTTCGCTGTTATCCGACTGAATGTATGGTTATCTGAAGCTTAAATCAAGTAAATTTTCAAGACATATTTTGTTTCTTATATTGCTTGTTTTTAACGCCGTGTCAGTCAAAACGAGATTTTCGCCCCATATTTGAAGATTTCTCGCCTGTCAGAAGTTTTTTTAAAATAACAAATTAACCATTAGATAGGGCAAATCTTTCTGATCAAGAAAATGTGTTTGCTGTTTGGTATTACACCTGTACACAGAACCTGGCCGACTAGAAGTGCTTACTGAGTGTGGAACCCAATATTCTTTCGTTCGTTAGGAAGCTCGAAGAAGTCCTTTCCAAAAGCCAAATACACCATTATGATAGAAAAGATTTTTTCTATTCAGTGATTAAAAAATTATTACAACAAAATTTTTATCGAGAGACAAATCTTCGAATAAGTAACAAAATCTCATTTTGACTGGTAGGGTGCTAGAACTAAGCTATTTGAGCAATTAAACATGCCATCGAAATTCACTTGAATTGAGCTATCGATAAACCACAGAAACGTTTTGCAAAAGCAAGAAA
>JAHQIW010003853.1:0-45645 GCA_019055375.1 Parelaphostrongylus tenuis
AAATCTACGTGTTCATTTTCGGTATTGAGGTTCGGTATTGACCTACTGAAACAATGCGCGCTTTATACGAATATGTCGTGTACCTTTCCTTTATTTTTTTATGAAATAGATTTTCTTGTACAATTCTTCCTGAGATATTCTTATGAACTTACAAGGAGCAACTCTATGAAATAAACACTATATTCGATTTTATCGCTGATATGCTGAAGCTTTTCCCTGAACATAGTGATAAAGACACTAGCTTGCAAGATATAATGCTCTTCATTGTTCTAAGAGACATGCATTCTTTAGTATAGTAAACGACGATCGAAGGGCGATATCTTCCTGTCGATATCTTGTGAATTTGTAGAAACTTGTTAGCTCGTATTATTTTTTTTCCTTCAATGTAGGATATATACATAGTACGCAAAAAGTTCTGATACTTTATATTGCGTAAGTTTTGAAATTAGTATTAATGCTGGTAGTTTCTATAAATCCTGCTCAGTTTTGGTCGAGGATCTGTTTTGTTTAGTCCTTATTTTCAGGTTTGTTTAAGTTATGTATCGCAAAAGTCAAAGTATCGTCAGTAGCTGAGTTGCACAAGGCAGGAATGAAAACCACTGACATTGCTAAAATTGACTGATTCACATAAGAAAAAGTGTCTAAAGAATCATAAAACGTTTGAAAGAGACTGGAAAGACTGAGGAGCGTTGTCAGAAAGGTCGTTGAACCACCTCTTCTACTCCGGAAAACTTTAAGATGGTCCAGTGGATAAGCTCACTGAAATCCGAAGCTTTTGATGCACAAAATGGCTCGGATAGGTCGGAATCATCGAGAGGAGCGTCCGAAACATTGTAAAAAATAAGTTAAAGCGCCTAGCTACAAGATCTCTCGTGTTTACTTTTATGACCAATGATGAAAGAAAAACGAATTCCAAGGGCTCCATGGATGATTCGTATGATAGCTGGTGCTCACTTGCTAGGGTGCTTTTTACGGATGAGAAGATATTCACGGTCGATCCACTCCACAACTGTCAGATTCGACGTCAACTTTTTAACAAGGGCAGTAGGAGTTCGCAGTAGGATTAACCATGGTTGGCAGTCATTTTGTGACGCGCCAAAAGCCAGTTAAATTAAGCTATTATTAACATCTTGGTACTACAAACTTCATCAACAGGGATTCTAATAGATAGTCTATTCTTCGTTTCGCATAAGGATTTCACTTGAGCAATCACAAAAACTCGAAACTTAACCACCAGAAAACGAGCGAAGTTCAAAAAAGAATTCGGCATTATTCCTTGCATCCATACGGCAACTAGAGGTAGCGAGGCACTGTGGAATTAGATAGCTCCAGTTTGTCCATGCTTCCGAAGAAGCAATGCGGAAATTGGAATTTGTTTTGATCAAAGTGGTTGTGAAAGGTGTGTACCTGTACCTTACTTTGAGTATGGGTTTCTGATGTAAACCAATAAATTCAATGATGCAAAATGTGACGACGAAGCGAAAGAAAATGAACACGTAGATCTTTTCTTCTTTTGACCAATGTATTTTGGAACTCTCACTTATTTTTGACACCTACCGACTTAGTCATTGCGATAAGAGCTTCAGTACACACGCTACTATCAAGGGAAATAGGATCCGACGGTTGGTCTTGTTGAGATGAGTAGGTGCCACCTACTCACGCTTTCTGTGACATTGGAGAAAAGCTGTTCCTCACAGCATAAGGTAGTGGGAGAGTCAATAACGTTGGTATTATGGTCAGCACGGGCTTGGCCATGAACATCAATTCACTCAAACGATTAACAATCAGAATCAAATGCTGGCGGTTACGATCGAGCCGTCCGCCAGCCGAAAATGGCGCCACGCACAAAAAGATGTAGGAGCCATAATTTATCTCATGAAAGGGTTAACCCTTTCAGGGCGAGATGAACCACTTATTGTACATGCTCATTTTCGTGGTTTTCTCGTCGACCTTGGAAGTTTTCATTAGAATTTAAGTAGTTATTCGATAGCTGAAAAAAAATTGCGGTTCTGTTGGTATGCTTGATCTTCGCAAAAGCTTCTTCCTTGGCTGTAGCAACAAAGAGAAAATTACGCCTCTCTTTGGAGCGCACCGTCTGATTTGTACTCGTGCTTACATGGGCTCTTCACATAGCAGAGGTTTTTACCTCAATTTCAGTTATTTTTTGATAGCTTGGAAAATCACGAGTTTAAATACGTTTTTTGATTCAAGTAGCAAATGTATAGTCTAAGTGCGCTTTAAAAACGTTGAATCATAATTTCAATTGGTAGTTTTCCGTTGGACGGCACGTGATCAAAAGCTGTTTTTTTCGCAGGACAAAATTTCTAGTAAGAGTGTTGATAATCATTCGAAAGTTTGAATTTCTGGCTAGTGCCGTTACTTAGCCGGTTCTTTAAAAATTCTTTTCAAATTACTCCAGCGAAAGGAAAACATTTGTGTTTCACACAAGCTTTTTCTCGCAAGAAGAGATCTCTTTTTGCACTTTGATAGCGTACGATTAAGGATTCAAAAGCTGCTCTTATTTCTAAAAAGACAGTTTCTGTGCAGTGTAGCAGGAAAAATATTTTCGATTCATCCTTTCATTATTATTCGAGCCAACTTGTTATGTGGTCTGGTACGGGCTCTTGTACAGCCTGATACACGTGTTTCGTCCTTACAGACTCGTCAGTCGAGCAGAACCCGTCGTGTTTCGATATTTTTATAGTCAGTTCTCTCGGGAGCTTTGCTCCCTTACAAAAAGTCATCGAAGATGAGCGTTTTACACTCTATGTCGAGCAAAATTTTTACCTAATACGGAGTGTTTTCACACTCGAATGCTAGCTGGCTGGTATTTTTTATCATATTATACCTCAATAAAGCACTCGAAATAAAGATATAATACGATAGAAATACCAGCCAAAGAGCAATCGAGTGCGCAAACACTCTGTGTTCGGTGAAAATTTTGCTTGACATAGAGAGTAAAACGTTCGTCTTCGATGACTATCTGTAAAGAAGCAGAGCTCCCGAGAGAACTGCCTATAAAAATATCGAAAGACGACGGGTTCTGCCCAACTGACTATACAAGAGCCCTTACCAGACCACATGACAAGTTGGCTAAAATAATAATGAAAGGATTTATTGAAATTCGAGCGTGGTCTCAGTAAAGCACTCGAAATAAAGGTATAAGTTCGATACACATACACGGACGTGTGTATTTTGGCCATTTCACCGGCTGAGAGGCTGAGGCGGCAGAGGTGGAGAGGGGTCGACGCGATCATTGATTGGTGGCGCCTAAACGGAGTGCAATTTCTTTTTACTTGATCAGGAATTGTTTCTCCGCCTTGGAAGAAACTCCAAATTAAGCGTCTGAATCTGATACTAAAAGATTTTCTGCACACGTCCACGTGCTTTTTCGAGCTTCCATCCGATGTGAAACATAATTTTACTTTGGATTTTACAGCGTTATGAAATGGTCTTTTCGATAAACGACCGCGTACGGAGCCAACCAGAGATTTAGGTTTTCGAATTACTACTAGTACTCTTAGTAAAATTTCTTGTCTAACGAAACGGATTGGCTTATGATCCCGTGCAGTCTAGCGAAAATTAACTCTTATTTTTACTATTACAGCACATTAGAAATAGCACTTTAGAAAAAAATGTGCCACTGAAATTATCTAAATTAGAGCTGTCGAATGATTACCCAGACAGTTCAAGTCTTGCCTGAAGCAGAATTTCTGCGTACCGCTCTAAACTCATAACAGATTTTTATAATATCATGTTTGTTAAAAATGTAGAAATAATGAATTGTAATAGATGACTTACCGCTTTGTTGTTTCATGATCTACCAGTTATTATTTATACGAGTCGCACGAATCTCACATAGGCGAGCACTGTGTTTGGCTCAATTAGAAAAAATTAATCTGAGATGATGCGAAGTCCCCTATGACAACGATGCACTCATCTCTGAGGTTCAGTTATAGATTTTTGCAATCAATTCAGAGCGCTTTGAGAGTTTTGCTCTCTGTGGCCTTATGTTCGAATGCGAGAAAAAAAATCCACTTCGCAATTTTCCCCTTTATCTGTGAATGCCCTATGCGCTCCTGGTGGGCTGTTGATTTTGTATTACGTTCATCAGCTATGTGTTCTGTTATATGGGCGCAAAACGATCTTCCCGTCTCACTAGTGAAATCATCGGCAGACGCTTTACAAGAGCTTAAGTGAATGTATCCGAGCTCATACAGCTCATACCGTCTCCCGTTAGTTCGGGCATATGAAGAAGTTTTCTTTTAATGCATAGGCGGTCACAATGACGGTCATGGATGAATCGACGTTTGAGAGTATGCGGCTACATTTTCATATCTGCTATCGATGCTCACAAAGGCTTTCATCACTCAGAAGTCCATATCTTCATACCAGACATATCTGTGAGGAAATCAGCGCTATCTTAGTACATCGGTAGACCACCACGAATCAATATATAGGCTCTATATGCGATTGATTACCTCAAAAGGCGCCTGATGAATCCAAAATCATAGCTGCATAGTCGTTGATTTGATCCGTTGCAGTGGTGAAGACGAAATCTCCATCCCCTAGAGTCATAATATTGCTACCAGATCATTTAAGAGAATGAAATATGCTAATTTGCTACGTTAGTAGGAGTCGCATGTCATTACATATATCAGAAAATCATTGGGGTCATAGAGGCATGGACTAAAATAAGGTGAAAACAATGACTCTTAGCGAAGCAAGCTGTTTTTTTCTGAGGCAAATCTCACGAAAAGTCCTTCTGAAGCAATTGGTACAACTGAATTTACATTGTTCCTTTTTCATATGCCATATAAACCAATCAAAGTAAGAAAATAATTATCGTTTATTCTGGGAGATTGCTTCACTTTTTTGCATTGCAGTGAGCTTCAGAATAGTAATGATGCTATGACTAACGCCGAACATTAGAACGAATTTGAAAATGTTAGACGACATCCATTTACTGACGGCGCCATTTTCGACTGACGGGCAGCTTCGGGCAGCTACAAGAGAGGCTACCAGAGCTTGCTCCAAGGCCATTGTGATAGTTTTCTAGTGAAATTTATACATTTGTCATCAACAGATGGGCCTGGGTCTATAAATGGTTAAGTAAGATAGAGCAGGCCTCTGAAGCAGTTATTTCCCCGAACGACTGCTTTTCCTTTCTCAGTTATGCTTAACCCTATCGAATCTCATTGAATGTTCAATATTCTACTTGTAAATAGTCAAAATAATCAGCGCAAGAGTCAGCAGCCGTTAGTGTCTTTAGATGGCGGATGGCTGGTTTTTCGACTTGCAGCTGGCGGCCGAACTGTGTTTACCAGTTAGTTACAAGCGAACACCTGCAAACGACTGGTAAATGGTCACGCCCATCAAAGCACTTTAGTTGCTTCAGATACCTCGTTGAAGTTTTCAGCTTCCGATTTTATTGCTTGCTCTCTTGTCTCATCTCATCCGCTCTTATCTGCATTAATAAGCTTGAACCAAAAGCACGCTAAGCTTTCTCAGCAAGCAGTCTACATAAGTCTCTACATATATATATATAATATATATATATATATATATATATATATATATATATATATATATAAGGGCTGACTTATAGAACCCGGTACACCTGTTTCAACCTTGACGGTCTCATCAGTCAAGCGGTACTCTTTTCATCTTCAGCCAATCCTCTCGGGGGCTCAGTCCTCTACAATAGAGTAGGCGACGCTGAACATTTTACAGTTGTAAGTTCAGGGAGATTCTCACTGAACAAACAGTGTTGTACACTCGATTGCTCTTGACAGGTATCGCTGATATATAATATTTTTCGTTTCGAGTGCTTTCTTAAGACCAGGCTCAAATTTCAATTTTCCAGATAATCATTTTTTGAGCCACGCACGTGGTCTTTTAGATTAGAGCTGACTTATAGAGCCTGATACACGTGTTTCAACCTTTGCGGTCTTATCAGAACCTTATCTGACAGACCACATGCGTGTCCCAAAAGTGGTTATCCGGTATGTTGAAATCTGAGCATGTTCTTAAGAAAACACTTGAAACGAAAGGTGTGATAAGTCTCTACTGCTATACCAATCCATTTCTCGAGCACTGTATTAGGTTAGTCTTATTAACATATTTTAACCCATCTGGGTGGCTGGAGCTTGCACGTTTCCTATTAGATCACCTTCAAAGTTTCCTCACTCCTTGCTTTATATTATAATCTCTCATGTAACTCAAGATTATGCTCAAGTAAAGTTGCATTTGATGCTGTTGTATCTGATTTCTCACCCACACATCACATAGTGCCATCAGCTCTTCTCGCTCTATCAGAACGTGCTGTAGAATTCCTTTCAAACAGCAAGTTCACTAATAGAAACGGAATTTATCAAGCTATCGATTGAGTGCAAAAACATCAAGAAAATAGGAGACAATGTTAATTAACAGCTGTGAATATATTCCTTTTCGCAAATATATGTTTCTTCCTTTGAAAAAGGAGAGATATTGGGTAGCATGAAGCGTTAATCTTGCTAAAACCATTCATACAAGAAAATCATGAGCGAATCTACGTTTCTCGATGAGCATGTTCCTCTGGTTAATTGATTAACCAGAATTTGTACTGGAAGTACCCAGCACTCTTCATAAACTGTCCGAACGGCGCGCCCAGCCAAGGGTCATAATTACCCTGATTGTCCGCAAAGGAATATACAAAACTCAAAACCTTTGAAAGGAGCAGAACTTGTGAGCGATCCGTTCTTATCGATGGAACATGCTAACAGCTATACTAGCGGAGCTCTCACACTGTTATCACTCTTTACATGATGAAATACAGCAGCCGCCATTTTTTGATTTTTGCAAGAACAGAATATGAACAAGTTAGGTCTTCTAAGCATTCTTTCTATATCACTCAGCTATATGAGATATACTAGGTCGTTCTACAAGTGATGGCACTAGAGCAATAAACACTAAATTTATTAACCAGAGGTAATTAGAATTGCATGATATTGGTATCGTTCGATTGCATACTTTCTTGTGAACATTTTAGTATACAACTTGCTTATAACTGCTTTAAGATGAAGCTGTCATGAGAACAAATTTGCTTGCTACTCATGCACGAATGGTGCGTAGGTGAAAATTCTCGTGAAGCGGCGCACAGAAATAGTGAACCTTCTTGTGGAAGGCCCGACAGTGATTGGTTCTCTGGACTACCTTTCTCAGCTCTGAGCTTCGCGAACCACTTTCTAGCCATCATTTCTGCAATCTCGTCATGGTCTCGTGCTCCATTATGCTTTTGCACTGTTTCGATAACATATTGCCATATGCATTACTCGGTGCATTAGTAGCGAGCGAATTTGTTCCCACTTTAGCTCCATTTCAAAGCAACTATGGGCAAGTTGTATACTAAAGTGTTCGCAAGAAAATTTGCCATTGAACGAGACCAAAACAATGCAGTTTTAACTACGTCTGGTCAATAAACTTGGTGCTTATTGCTCCAATGCCAACACTTTTGCGACGACCTAATATGCATCCAATAATGCTGAGTGATACAGAAAGAACTCTTACCAGACCCAACTTGGTGGCGGCTGCTGCTACTTCATTATAGAATGGGTAATTTAGAAGGGTCTTTGGATGTATAGAGATTAGTCCGTTGACGTTTGGTTGCTGACTGTGTTGATACCTTTATGGCACAAAAAGTGATTATATATCAACGACCTTTGTGGTGTAAATGGTAGAGAGTGGCTCTGGTAAGGATGTAGCGCGGGTTCACCTTCTAGCAGGTTCGGAGTTATAAATATTGCTCAACATTTCTAGACATATATTTATAACATCACTACACTACTTTAAAAACGATAAGTTTGAGATTTCGCGAAAACCTATTGCTTAATTTCACGTCGAAATTCTCAATCGACACTGTTATTTTGCTCCTTATACACTTCTGGTCTTCACCATTATCGTATTCCAGTCTATTTGAATGATTTCTACACGACATTATCCTCTATGTTAAGACCTTTGTTAGAAAGTTTAAACCCCTTTTTGATCTGCTTGAAACAACTTACACCAAGTGTCACCTTCACTATCGCTTGTTCAACAGCGTCGACAGCTCCCTCTTTGTACGTGCATGAATTCTTTGTCCCTGTGCAGTTTCATTATCACTGAGAATGGTAAAAGAAGACACCGAAGTGATAATCAAGTCAAAGGGGCATTCTACAATTCTAGAAGCCCATAACCAACTTTCAATTTAGTGCACTGATACCTGCGTAAACTCCAAAACAACCTTCAAACCGAAATTCTATTCTTCAAACCAAGAAAGGAGGGATGCAACAAAACGATATCAACAATATTAATCGATGCCATATTCGGGAGCGTTGTGCGAAAACAAGATTAGAATGGATTATCGACAAATAAGTCAGATTGTCGGTACAACTTATGAAAATGTTCTATTGGTACGGTTTCATCTTTTACAGCTTTGCGCTAATTTCGTAATCTCATTCCCTCAAGTGCTAATTTCGCTTTGTCGTCACCGTGTGGTCTGCTCCTGTGAACTCCAAATTGGGAAAAGGAGAACGAATGCGTTTATCCTCATCATCGTGTTTTCTTGCAGTTCACTTATTTGAGTCTGATAAAATCTTTCAAACCTATCATGAGGCCTGGTATAGCACCTTTAGTGCTAGACGCATATTTCGGCTTTCTCGCATGCTTCTTCAGTAGCACATTCCATTCGGCTCCACCGTTCTATTATAGGGAAATGAAGCCGAGGAAGTATCACTTCACGTTAACTGAAGTGATGACTTGATATTGCGTTCTTTTAGAGAGATTGATTGTCGATTGCGTGGCGTACGAGCTATTACCTGAAACATATGTAACGATATCTCGAGATCGATTTTTTTCGAGTCTTCGCTTATAAACTTGATTAGGTCTGATAGAATGTTTTAACCCTTTGAAGAACAGCGTTGATAGGCAGGTTAGGCTGGCGACGTCGTGTCGTCACTCAAGCGGTAGTCAGACAAGCGGCTCTGTATGTTTATGCACACGTGTCGGTCTCTTTGCCGGCTTTTCCACGAGACGCGATGCTGCCATTACAGTAACTGAGTGAAATTTGACGTCTCGCGGTGAGCATCAAAATGAATGGCATGGTTCTGAAGAGTCAATCTTTTCATGAGGTCTGGTATAGTACTCTCAGTGCTAGGCACACCTAGTCAGGATGCCCTATATAATTAACCAAACTCATCCACGAGTCGTTTTTCCGAACAGACACTTTGAATAACTGTCATTATTATTTGGTTAGAAAATGCATGGCTAGTTTTTTCATCCAGTTCACAAAAGTGTGTGTCAACTGTTGTAAATCGCGGCAGTTTTTTTTTTCCTCTATTTTCGTTACCATCATCGTCATCAAGTGCTGAGATTCCGTAAGGAATTGTTGTTTAAGCATTTTTCTGAATATATTTGAAAGCTGATCAAGCTGTTTTCTCTTCGTCATGGTGCTTTTAGAGCGGTTTACCTTCGTTATCACAAGAAGTCACAAGTACCAGTTCTTTTGTACAGATCATCCTAAGTAAGACTGCCATCTATTTCAGGCAAGGAAAAAATGACGAGCTTGTTTGTCTGAGAAAAATCCAAGATGATAGCTATTTTAGAATTTGATGACGTTGCTAGTAACATTCTGCAATGAGACTATGAGAGAGTGCGGTTGCTTATACAATTTTTTTCCTATTTTTTGTACAAGTGCCATAATAGAACTCATGAAAGGCTCAAAATATGTTATCGGATTGTATTGTTTTGAAGCAGATCTCAAAAACACTTAGAAAGAAAGTCATACTAATTTTTATGAGTACATTGACCCGATCATGATCGTGAACGTTTTTTGAATAGTCAGGTTTACTGGAAAAATCATAAGAATCAATAAAACTATATCAGTGTCTTCGGACAACAATCGCCCTCCGTTATCTTAAACTTCTAGAATGAAATTTGTTCTTTAAAACTCTTTCATGGCTACTTGTAGATAATAATTCAACATCGATATGTTGCACTAATTTCGCTATCAACGATGATAAACACGAAAATCTAGTAAACAATGTATAATTTTCATGAGTCGTTTTCTTTACATTAAACAGAGGAAAGTTAAGACAACAAATCTTCGTCATTTAACCGCTCTTATAGCGGTGGTATGATGTAGCAAATATACATCTACTGGTGTTGAGTGATGTGCAAAATCTGAACTTTAGACAAGAATCGAAATCGCAATTCACTCTTGGTAGTATGTATGATTGGTAGGGTAAGCACGCGCCCCCGGAAAGGGTGGAATGCGGGTTTGATTCCCGTTGGAGGGTCAGAGTTTTGCAAATTCACTCAACATTATTTGATCTACTTAGGACAAGACTTTCAAATGACAGGACAGTGGAGTAATTGTTTCTTGAAGCTAGCAACACTAAGAACGGGATTACATAAGTGCAGAAGAGAATGAAAAAACACAAGGTGTAGTAAAGAACTTGTAGAAACTCTACCTACGCCAAATATGTTATTTCATGTAGTGGCCCAGGATTGGTCACGCAAAATAACTCACAACAACTTTTCATAATTACGCATTCTTTGCAATTTCTTTCAATGAAGTCTGACAGTACATGTTGTTTACATAATGCTTTTGTTATTATGATGGCGTGGTTGTCTTTTAACTTCCATGGTAGCCAATGACACATTCCCTCGTCAGGATGAGCGAACGTTTCTTTCGAACCTGGTATAATTTCCGAGCGACACTTATTCTTACTGTTACTTCACTGCTGTTAATTAGTGAAAGTGCAAACTGCGTCGGCTTCATTGCTATGGTGGATTGCATCGATTACGCCATTCAGTCGGTATGCCGTATCATTGAACAATTTTGGCTGTTCCCCATAAACTCTGAAATTTGAAGGTCCATAATTATCGAATGTGAAGTGAATAACTTCTGAAATTTGACTTAAATGAAATATAAAAATATCTTTTTTGGCCATAATGAGAACTCTTAGGCTCTTTCTTCCTACTACTCTAAACATCTCCAGCAAGGATCCAATTCAGCATCAACAACCTTCTTGCGTTATTTTTCTCTTTATCTATGATTTGTGATCCTCTGTCCTATTTCAACTGGACATTATCATTGCCATTTCGCTGATAGACACCGATATGATAAGATGTGATAACTGGTTTTTATAGGTTAGACAAAAAGAAATTGTGCTAAATGTTCCTAAAAACGTCTTCTATCCCTGCAGTGAATGTTAATGTACAGAATTAGATGGGCGTGATACTGTAACAAGGGATTTTCTCGAGCCATATTGAATTTCCTTGACCTTTTCGAAGCCCTTTCACAATTCATAAATCGAACAACACGGCGAACACTTTAAGAAACTAATTCGCCGCGTCTTACTGATAAAAGTCTCTAAACATGTGTTACTCAAGTGGCATGACCAACTGCATTGTTTTCGGTCGTCACTGGAGGATTAAAACAGTAATATATACGCCCAGTTCTGTGACAATTTCCTTTTTTCTCACACTGCCCCATTCTGCCCCTACTTATGGTTACACCATTTTTCGCAAATTTTAAATATGATAAGAGATTTTATTTTTATTTCTTTACCATCTATCATTACAAAATATGAACAGCGATACAGAGGTTTTTCAAAAACTGCAAAAAGTTTATTTTTATGACGATTTTTTCATACATTTTCCACTGATCATACGAAACAGGTTAATGAGTTTTTTCATTAATTGCGTGCAAACAGATGCTAAGAGCCTGAGATGACGTGGTTTGTTGTTCATAATGATGACACCACCCAATGGGGCTGCTCTTTCATACCATTTGTCATTATTTCATCATTCGCTCGCTATATTTCATCATTTGTACCAGTTGTTTTCTGGTCAGTATGCGTCATTCACTTCAGCAACGTGACCGTTGTTGAAATGACCAATCACCATAAAGTTCCTTATTAACAAGTCGTCATCAAGAAAACGCGTAACTAAGAAAATCATTAAGGTTTTCCAATTTGGACGAAGGATTCTCAAGAAGGGAGGATTTGGATGGAAGGCGAAAAAGTTCAATTTTTCAAAAATTTATCACAAATACAAAGATTTATATAATTAGCCGTTATAGTGGTAAAGTGAAGCAAAGAGTTATTAAATTTCTCATGTTCTTTCCAAGTTTCCTGATAAGCGATTGAACACTTGTGGTCGAAAATGTGCTATGAATTTTAGTAATAATTCTATAGGCAATATAATGACAATGATAAAAGCGATAGCAATAACAATAACAAAACTAGCATATGCAAGCCATGAATCGGATTTCGGCCTTTACATCATCCGTGAGCGGTCGGTTGATTTTCTTTCTTACTTTCGCTTTTCACTTTGGCGTAATATCATCTCTCAATCAACTAGTAGCAAGCCCGGCCAACCATCGCCGAAAATCATTCTTTGGGAACGAAATCATGAAGACCTGAAAACGCCCTTGCAAGGTTAAGTCAGGAAACCAAGAAATATCATATGCATGACCAGAAATATAACAAATGGAATATGTGCTGGGGTCCGCACAACCGAAGACGGACCATCTAAGTATCTAAGTGTAAGTAAGCCATTAATCTCGATAAAATTATGGCGAATTCCGATGGCAAACAGTGCAAGACAGGCTATCGATTTCAACGTATGAGATTTACGACTGTTCAGGTGAATATACGAATATTCAAAAGTAATGGTATATTATGAAACAGCTCGCTTCGTTGCCACTCAATGCTATCGTCGAAGTCAAGCGCGACTTTGCGTCATTTGACATCTTTTGCCGAAAGAAGAAAACATTTCCCCACGTGGCACACCACCCGCCTTTTTTCTGAATGGTTTTTGAGTGCCGTAAAAGTTTTTCGTAGTTCTTGTCGTTATCACCCACACTCCTCTCGTACTTTTCTCTTGATTCCTTAATTTCCTTATTGATGAAAATACTAAGCACATCGAAATAGCGTTTGGTAGAACAAGGTCTTTCATTATTCGAAATATTGAAAACCGCCTTTTCTTGAACTTTAGCATTACGAATTAATCAGATATTCTCTGGTGATCAAACAAAAAATGAAGTTGAAAATAAAAACTTATTTTGTTCTTCGGCCGGCAACTCAACGCGTTTCGTCTTCCGATTGATCGGCTTTGAAGACGAAACGCGTTGAAACGCTGGACGAAGAAATGAATAAGTACTTTATCAACTTCATGCTATCGCATAGTCACCAATGAATACATTCGCAGTATGTTCCCGACGCTCAGATTAGTATTATTAGAGACAATTTCTATATACTTCATCTTCATGGACATTTTTTTATTCTACTTCATAATCTAAAGATAGTTGATTGCTTACTTTTCCATAAATCTTCTAGACTACATCGCTAATTACAGTATCTAAATGGCTGCAGAACTCCGACGTGATTCCTTCAAGGCATTCTGGGATAAGTACTCTGACAAACCGGACACGAATACAATGATGCTCAATAACTCCGCCGACGAACTTGATGCCAGTGATAGGTGCGCGATATCTCCGGCGAAAACTTTGTTAATGGTAGTCATAAATGAACTGTCACCTTGAATCTTTATAGAGGAAAAGGTAAAGGAAATTTTTGTCAGTGTTTTTGAGCAAAATAAACATTTCTGACATATGAGTTTATGTTAGTACAGCGCTTTATATTATAAACATTATACAACAATGCGATACATCTAGTAAAATTTACGTGAGCTTAAATTCGGGAATCATATTAGGATCTTAGGCCGTATTTTCATATTGCGGAGCCTAATTAAGAGTAATCAATGTCGGGAATCGTGGCTGTGCTTTCAGAGAGGGCTATAGTGAAAAGGGCAAATGCTGTTGTGTTTCTTCGAGTCTTCCGGCTGCTACTTTCTCATTTTTTTCCAGTGCAGAAAAGAAATTTTACACTATTCTATTAATTTTGTCACTTATTTCACACCAGTATCAAATTCATAGACATGGATATTTCAGAGCAGATATTTTATCCAGTCTTCCACCACTGACGAACAAGGACGTCCTCGAGATTGGTGCAGGAATTGGGTACTACTTTGACATTTCTTTTATTTTAAATTTTTCTCCAATTATTTAAGTAGTCAATGTATTATTGTATCATTTGTGGTACTTATTCACTTTGTCTTCTACCCATTCGGGACGTTGCGTTTTAGTGGTAGTACACGAGTGTTAAAGATTGTTTTTGCTGAACAGAGCATTCTCTTTAGTTTTCAATAACTATTCGAAAGATTAGGCCTTGACGCTTCAACGATTTGTTCTTTTTGGAAAGGCTTTCTTATTGCGTTGGAGCAGCGAGAATAAACCTATGTTTCCACACTCGGTTTGCCTTATTTGCTCGGCTGGAGGCTGTGGATTGGCTTTTGCGGTAATTCATCGATTCTACAAGCCTCGACTAGTAGAGTGCTATAAGTAACTCCCAAGAAGTTTTTATTGAACCCTGTAATAACGAAAAGAAAGTCACGTCTAGTAATTGAAGTAAATATTGCTCTCGTAATCGAGGTAGGCGTTGCTTGAACTTTGCAGCGGGTTTATTGGTACTTACTTGTCAGTACAGTTCATATGTTAGAGCCATTTTATCGCTACAAGATCGAATTATAAAAGAAAACTACTGCAACGGTATTTTCAAGGGAAAGAATGTTCACTGAAGTAGTTTTCTAAAGAGTACTTTCGTAGTATGCTCTACTGACGAAACGATGAGAGTAAAGGTTTTGATCATAAGGATTTTTTATCTCTATGAATAGATTGATATTGAAAGGAGGTCTAAAAGCGTATATCTCAAAAAACTCGTCCACGCACCCTCGCAATTCTTATTTCGCAATACACAAGCTACATTTTTTGTGACAACGCATTCTTAATGATTTTTCGAGCTTTCCTTCGCACGACACCTTTTGGAAATTACTTATCTAAAATTAGTCTCAGTGTTGTCGCCGTGAGCTTTGTTAGAGACCATAATCATTAATTTGTAAAGTACTTTTGTGGAAAGAATACATTTTCGTCACCAATTTGGAAGCTTTCCACCGATATTGTACATTACTGTTCGAATTAATGGACATTCCGCAAACTTCGTATTTAATATAGTCAACAAAAAATTGCCTTTGCTCATACGTTAGTACCGGTCAGCAAAATACCCTTGTTGCACTGGATTTGTAATTCCGACAATCATTAAATAGTACTTTCTGCTGCTTTTTGACTGAACTGAAGGTAGTAATTAGATAGTTCGAGAAATGGAGATTCTAGCCTTCAGAATGGTTTTGGGAAAGCCCTCGCAACTTGCTTTACCAATGAGGAGAAAATTATGCCTCACTTTTGGGGAAGTTAGCCGTTTTAACTTCACAGGGATTGATGATGGTCGGAACACTTCATCGTCACAAAAAATAGCGCATTGCCAATACCTAAGGACACCAATAAGCATTTTCTAATAAGAAAACGACACCCTTCAGAAATTAACATTTTTGCAGCTTTTGTTACACATCTTTGTTTCCTGGTTTGTGAGCGTGTGATTGTCTTCTCCTATCGTCCGGTGGTCGTAGATATGTTCATTTTACAATGAACTTTCATAGGACGTGTATAATTCGTATAAGCTTGGCTAGTTTGTTGCATCTGGGCCTTACGTTTCCTTGAACACCTTCCATCGTCATAAAAGAGTAGAGTAAGATTCTGTGTGACAACACTTTCTATGACCATCAGCGATCATCTCTTCGTTTTCTTGATAAGAGACAGTATAATATCGGCAGCAGTTGCGAAGGTTCCACCTTTCTCGGAGTTAAGAAATGTCTATTTAACTCGGAATTTTCTCAATCAAGCACATCCGAAAGTACACCTCCAAGGATGGTGATTTCCGTGTGAGAGTATTGAAGAAACAAGAAAGTTGCTGTACACTCACTGGTTTTCCTTGAAACGGCTGTGGCTTTTCTCCATAACGAAAGTGTTTGACTTTTTTTTCGTACATGTGAGCTATTGATTGGTAGAAATCAAAATGTATAAGCGGTGAAAGTGGAGGGGGTTACCCATGGAAACCATTGGTCGGACCGTGTCTATGACTTCCAGTGAATGGCCACAATCAACAGCTTGGTCAGACTGATGTCAATCTGAACTTCTGAAATTTCAGGGGAGCACAAAGAGTGGATTTGAAGGCAGTCAAAAATACTTGCAACACGTATAATCACTAGGCGTATCCAGTGGCAGAGGCTACACAGCGCCGAAGAATGTTTATAGTGACGTCTAAGTGAATATGTAAAAACCCCGGGAGCTGCCGGAAGCCCCAGCGTGGACACCTTTCCTACGGCGAATTTCTCGCGAAACCGACCTTAGTTCTCGTGGCGGCCATTCAAAATCGCGGCCACGACTCTTATCTGGCCCTAGCTTCGTGGTACCAACAAATTATTCGAACTATCTTGCCCTTATTAGTGTTGAGTAAAGTGGAGATGCCAGCAGTACGATCTCTAATTGTCTGTCCGCATACCGGAGTTTCTTGGTGCGATCTATATAATCGAGAGTACGAAGAGCATCATATGTTCTTCTAACATCGCTTGAAAGAAGTCTGACGATCATGTCAGTAAAGTATTGACTGCGCAGTGAAACATTTTTAGTTATGTGATCTTCGAGAATCTCATTATCAATGTTCTAAAGTATATGGCCACATCGCTAAATTGGTCATTGAAAGACTTTTGATTCTGCTCTTTCATATACCTGTAGGTAGACGCCTTTCATTCTTCCTTGCCTTACATCTCATTTGATAACACTTAGCGACTTTTATCCTTCTTCGAAGTCTCAATATTTGCGATCCATGCGTAAAGGCTGGGACCGTAGTGTGGAGAATGTAAATACAGAGTCCGTCGTTGTGCTTACTAATCAACATTTGCCTAACTCAAGAGTAAAGTCATTTGTTACATTGATCCTGGATCAGCTACATTTGGCTCAAGCATTCAGAGATGTTCGTTCTACTGAAAGCAATTGGAACTTCTGAAACATGTTCATTTTTCATGAAAATTTTTTCTTTTCTCAAAAGAATCTTTTTCTTGTTCGAAAAGATGAACTAGTTCTATGTTATCGTCTTCGATTCTACCTATGTGAACGTTGAAATAACTGTGGGAGATGAATTAATCACAGGTTAATTGGTGACTGAGCACATAGCACGAAGGTGATTGAAACAAGCTCACTCGCCTAACGTTTCGATTGGTCTCGTCATCTTCAGAGCCGATGATTCGAGTCGATTGCCCAGTCTCTTGCCTCTTTGTGGTCTTCGCTTTCTTTGTAGATTTAGTCGAGTTACCTTTGGATTACCCTCAAATGAAGAACCTCACTCGACAGTCCTTATATACAGGGCGGTTGTTGAATATAGAGTGTTCAGTGATATTCTTTTTTTTCACCGGACAATCCAACCTGCAGCAGTCGATATAATTATCGCCTAATATAGAGCTTTGTAATGACTTGATTTTGATGTGAACGAATGTTGAACTTCAATTAACATGTGTTATCGACTTCCAAATTATCTTGAGAAGGTTTTCAAATTGTTGAAGTTGAAACATCAGTGATGTCGTTACAGAACAGATGTCTTACAACTCGTTATCACCTACACTACGCGAACATAACACTTGTGTTTATCTTTTGTCTCTGTTCTATTTATCTTACCAAATTCCATGACTACTCGCATTCATTATCCACTATTGTCTTCAAACATTTCGCGTGCTTAGCATGCTGCTTGAGAAATTCGTCCTTTTCACGAGTTTCTTAGAATATTATTTGAGTAAAATCCCTCTGCAATTTTGAACGTATCTAAGCTAAGACATTCCCACGTGACCGTAGAACATTCTTGCAAAGGAGGTCGAAGCACCTTGCTTTTCGGTAAGCTTTTAGCCTCATCACCGTCCACTGCATCACCACTTTGGAGCTAATTGTTTTGTTTCAGTCATGAATACTTCCTTTAACTTAAATACAGGCGATTGTGTAATACCATCTCAGTTAAATGACCTTGGCTGTAATGATTACATGAATCACCGTAATGAACACATAGCAATTACGCTAATTCGCATGACTTCATGACCAGCGCTTTAGCAAATATGTTTAGGATGACCGAGATAAAGAGCTTGTAAGAGGCGAACAGCAGGGTGGCTGCGTGGAAACGAAGAAGACGTTCAAATCAAGTCTTTTGCGAATATTTCACCGCTACGAATTTTTGCATAGATTTACCGTCGTGTTATGTTCCGATGTCTTTTGGATTGAATTTACTATCAATCCATAAACACTGAAAATATGAGCTGTCTACTTCTCGCGGCTCGGTGAATTGAGCCAAAGTCATACGAGAGAAGATTGGTTTCTCTAGTAAATTATTCGAAAAAATGTCGAGCACTGCCGAAATGTCTAAATTTTCGTGTTTTCAACCTTTGGTCGTCTCTTGGCATTGTCATTCCCATTGTCTTGTCAATAGGAGAAGGACAGTGACTTTCCATCAAAAACGCTAACTAAAGGCTTTGCGTCATGGCAAATTTTGGTGAGCTACAGATGACTGCGGCCTCGGAGAAAGAAAAAAAGAGTCAATGAAATTTCTATGCTCATAATTCCATAAAACAGTCGAAGCTCAATATGCAGCATTGCTTCTTGACTAAAGCGGTTCCAGCGGCTTTGCCAACACCTAATCTGATACTCGATGAGAAGTGAATGATTAGATAATGGTATGCAATGGCATCTTTTTTATACGAACCCTACAGATTCAATCATTGCATTGGCTACGATTGTTTAACTGTGCTTCTTGGTAACTTTTGTGTGGATAAGGCTGCTCGTTTTGCGCGATTCTACACAGTATGAACAGGGGAATTCAAACCAAGAATATCTCTAAATCAGAAGGTTTTATTTAAAATAAAATGGCAGAAATGTTAGCTTTCAGGCGTTTCACGACGATACTTGCCGAAACCGCCAGATGGGTGCACTCAACAGATTTCATCGAGTCGTTCATCACGAAAAATCAGGAGCGAAATGCCCATTTGAGAAATGTTAGCTATCAAATTAGTGATGCTGTCCATTTGCAAATGGAAGAAAAGAGGTAGAATTTTCTGAAAGCCAGCTATAACTACTGACTAAGAATAATATAGAGTTTGTATAACCTCCGACCTACAAATTAATTCTTCTTATAAATTTTCTGATTTGAGCCTTTCCCTAATCTAGTACTTTATATCGTATGTCAATCTAACATGACAGAGATTTTCACGATGATGAGGTAAGTTATTATTTGAAGGATGCGGCTCGCCTAACGCGATTCATTCAAAAAATCGAAGCTGATTCAATTAAGACTACACGAGATATTAAAGCGAGACTCGTCGTCGACCATTCCACTGTTCTCGCCATCTAAAACAAAATACAAAAGTATTTGCGGTTTCAGCGTGGTCTAAACCGCAATTGCTTTCACATCAACCCAATATATGCCAAGCTGTCGTAGAAATGATGGGCAGGACACGTAATCTGGATTCTTCGAGATGTCAGAAGTACTTCAGAAAGACCAGTCCAAATGGTCCCATTTCCTCACGAATGTCTAGGATGAAGTTATGATGCTCGACGATTCTCCGTAGCGAGAAGGGCACAGTGAGATACTGTATGCGATAGGAAAAATTAAAGTGTTACTGATGTCATCTCAAGTTACTCGACGATCAACGGAACGCCAAATGATACATAACCATTTCTAGAGATGCTGAGTGAAGCCGATTGAATTGTACGTTCTCACGGATTGATAAATTTCCGGCGTACTATCATTTACCCTCTTAAGTGACATGCACGAAGAAACCGCACTCCTTATATTATTCCATGGTCGCTGGAGTTTATCTCTCTATATCAGTATACCCGTTTATTTGGTGCTGAAAAATCTAACTTTTCATTTGCTTATTTAAGCAATTCCTTTTTTTAGCCATCATCGTTATTGTTTTTGCTTATTTCTTATTCGGCTACACGCTGTTTCAGTGTGGATCTGGTGTTTACCAACTGGTTGATGATGTACTTGTCGGATCGTGAAGTGATCGATTTTCTCCTCAACGCCATGCGATGGTTACGACCTGACGGCTATCTGCATCTAAGGGAGAGCTGTTCTGAACCAAGTACCGGTCAGATTCAGTGTGATTCGATTGCTATCCCTGGTTAGATTCTGCACGGCTAGTTTCTTTTTGTGCCATATCCGTTTATCTCCTTCAATGAGGAAACTTCTGCCACGTATCAGCAAATTCACTTGAAACAGTGCAAGGTGGAGGAAAAGGGTTCAGAAACAGATCAACAGCGCACTGGAAATAACAAACTGGAATGGAGCAGCCACAGTGATTTTCTGTGCATGTGTTTATCATGGAGGCTAAGAGTATCCCTGGTTTTCGTAAGTTCAAAAAACATTACTCCGAACATCGGACGCGAGGATCTCACAATATGTATATATATATGCATATACATATATATACATATATATATATATATATATTATATATACATATATATATAACATATATTCATATATATATTATATATATATATATAACGTGCGCAAAATGTTCAGATTTTTTCTGGTTTTTCAAATTCAAGGAATAACTAACTACGTTTATTGGACCAACAATTTTAACAGTAAACAAAAAAGTTTACAGCAAATTTTCAAATTGCCTCCCTTGGCCTCTATACATTTATGAAGTCGCTTGCAAAATTTTCAACTGTCCTCGTACACGTTTCCATCGTACTTTTGTTCCAAGCGTGTGTTAAAGCTATTTCAAGCGCGTATACGGTAGTGCAGCGAGCCGAAACTTTTTGCTGCAGTAGAGATCACGCGTAGTAATTCACTGGGTTGAGATTTGGCAAGTTTGAGAGTCAAATGTCATCACCTCAAAGGCTTGATAACAACTCTTGACAGTTGGCAATCGTTGAGCAGGCTGAATGCGCAGGTGCCCAGTCCTGCTGAAGTGTCGATCCATCGGCGCTAACGTTTCGAGTACTCCCAGGCTCCAGTACTCCCCGTAAAACTTCCTGCTGATAGCTGGCAGCCTTGATTTTGACGTTTTTGTTGATGAAGATCAACGGCGTCTTCTCGGTGGCGCAAATGTCGACCCAGGCCATCACAAGGACCCGGAAAAGGCTGTCCCATGGTTTTTGCTGCAACGCACTTCTTCTAACCCTTGTTGAAAAGTTGATATTGATTCTGGCGATTGTAGAGCGTCTTTGACTTTTGAAAGCCGTTCTTCTTTCATTTCTTTGTCCAAAAAGTGAACACGAGAGACCTTGTAACTGAGTAACTTCAACTTATTTTTGACAATGTTTCGGACGCTCCACTCTCTGATCCCGAGCTTCCCAAATCATTTTGCGCAGCAAACGCTTCGAATTCCGTTGAATCTGGCAATGGATCTACTGATTGTTTTCCAGAGTGGACGTGGTGGTTGGACGACTTTTTCGAGGACGGTCCTCAATCACTCCAGTTTCTCTGAAACCTCTCACGGCTTTGTAGACAATTTTTTTGGATGAAACCAGTAAATTTTAACAATGTCGGCCGTATTCATTCCCATCTTGTGTGACTCAACTAATGCGATACGTTGACTTTTTATAATCCATAACCTGAGGACACGTGAAAATAGGCAAATAAATGAGATAATTCTAGACCAAAATTAGTCAATAAAATCATCAGCAATCAATCCGAAATCACTTTATTTGACCGCCTGTTGCGGTTCTATGATGTTTCTATAAACCCAAGGTCTGGGTTCGAATCCTAGCTGGCGCAAACGTTTTTGCACACCACTCTACATCAATAGGTTTATAAAATCATCAGCATCAATGAAAGGGTATTACATCAATGCTAAAACTAACAATATACAGAATTATCACTTTTTCCGAACCCTGCTATATATGAACCACATTATAGTGTCACTATTTGTGAGGACGCTGTTCTATCAAGATCGATGAATTGTACTATACATTCATTTATCACGTTTGCGTTAGCGCCATGGAGTTCGAAAGTTCAAAGACTACAAAAGAAATACCGAGTTTTATAGAAAAATACGGGTTGACGCTAGAGCATTATTGCTGAGTCGGAGAGTCAAATTCATGGATCTATAGCTAAGCGAAAAGAAACGAACAGCTTAAGAAACTTCTAGATGCATGGAGGATATCGTGACATGAGATAGAGGACGCCCAGCGCCAAACATGCATCCTCAGCATAGTGATCGCCACGTGAGCAGGATGAAAGATCACTCAGCATCATCGCACATGAGGTCTCTCGACTCGAAGAGGATTATGCCAAGAGTTTTCTGTAACATCTCAGCGAGAGAGGCGATCCGAAGTCCAAATCTACATCTGTGACTGAAAATGAGAAGCACTATATACACCAAAATGTCGAAAACCTAGTGGGCGAGAAAGTGATGTTGTTTGAGAAACGATGGGCAGTGACGAGATTTCTCAGCGAGTAAAACGCCCCTGCAGGAAGGCCATCGACGCTATCATCACATTTTTTCATGGTTTCCTAGAAAGAAGATATGATGTTTAACGAATCTCTAAAACGAGGAATACACATTGGACCAATATCATACACGACAGAGAAAGTGGAAGATCGCCGGCTCGATTGACGATTAATATGAGCATAGGTGAAGCAGGTGATGTCCCAAGGGACAAGGTGTTAAGCCTTGACTTCCTTAACCATCGTAGAGGCAGTTATACGTATCAAACAGTCACTATAGTGACTGTTCTATCAAAGTGAGACATCACTATTTCTGTCGTTACAACAAATCTATTAGATCTTTCAACCTCGAAGTGGTTTTAGTCTGTCCACCACATCATTAAACAAAGATTTATTGTATGGCGTTTTTTTGACTACGTTGCAAAACGTTGCCTTCCAACCATAAAAACTGGTTTTTGGATCGATGGGTGTTTCGATATGAACGTAGAAATACGGACGTGAAAACATATCGATAGAGGAGCCCATGAAATATAAAACCGTGTAACAGTGGAATACGCGAACTCAGGTTCGCTTCCTGACTGATTGATTTGACTATTTCCAGTCATATTCGGCCTTTTCATTATTATGGAAGTTTTTAGGTTCTACAAAAACCGCCTCACTTCATTCAACAGTCGATGCCAATCCTACTCATTATCGTTTCTCGTCATGTTATATCAAGGTAATGTCGGTCGACGATCATTTCACCGTCAGAGCTTAGAATATCTGCATTTTTTTTCTGCAGTGCCGCATAGAGGCAGCGGCAACTAAAAGTTGTACATACTTCACTATTTAGCTTCTTCGTGCTTTGCGGTATCGTGACAGCTGCGGAAAAATGTGGCGTTTTGACGTTCGGTGGAGTTGTTCGGTTCCAACTTACATCAAGGTAGAAGGAGTTTGACTAATCAGAAGAATTATCAAGCCCCTAATACTACTTAGAAGGGAAATTTTCGGTTTCGGCAAGGATACTTTTATGAAAATGGTAGTGCACTAATAATTTTCTGTATTAATGGAGATTAGAATTATTGAACTCAGTGATACAGAGTGGTGTGCAAAAACGTTTGCGTCAGTTAGGATTCGAACCCACATTTCACCCTGTCCGGAAGCGCGTGCCGAATCGTTGAACTACCGCCGTCCGTTTTGAAACCACTTTTTTACGCTACAACGTGCCCATCTGTCAGCGGCCCCGCGTCAAGGCGGTCACGCATGTCTGGCGCATTGGTTAGAGATGCTTCGCGTAATTAAAAAGATCGATGGTTCAATCTCGCGCTCAAGGCTTAACAAGCCATGCAATACTGTTAGGTCGGTGAATTGGTCCAGACTACTTTGGAAAGATAATCAGCACTGACTTAACATATTGACAGGCCACCGCGAGTCATTGTTAAGATCAGATGTGCATCACCTCAAACGGAGGAAAAATTAGCGAATGCATGGCGCATCCCTCAGGGACTGATCAACGCGTAGAGCTTCATCCTTTATTGTGTACTTTAAAACTGAATGATCGATATTGCTTGTCTGCATAATCCATCATTAAACCTTGTAGTATAACGCTTTCCTCTACTGATCCGCTTCACCAGAATACTTGTTGATATTTGTGCCCAAACACTTGAATGGACCGTCTTTACGAGAAATCGTGCGGTTTACGGTATTATCCATTTAAATTGTAATATTCTGGTGACGGCCTTTTTTTGCCTATATTTTCCAAACGTCGCATTGAATTCTACCCAAACGACCACCACAGTCTATAGATGACCTTTGTGAATCGAACGAAATCTGTTAGTTTACGAATAGATTCTTTTACATTAACAAAATTTTCTAATAGTGGGCCACCACTCGGTGGATATTGTCGGGCTCTTCTTCATTCCGAGAGACTCTTTTGGCTGCCTTAACACCCCGGTGTGCATTGCAATTTAGGAACCAGATTGCCTACCAGAGCGGCATTTAGACCTTCCTGCTGAACAGTCTCTATTTAACTATTACAATCCAGCGTGTTGTTGTTTACATCATAATTACTGATATGAAGGTTTAACTGCTTAAGTTAGAGTCGTATAATCAATATAGCTGATTAATATTTGGTGATCTTCTTGTCTTATTCCTAGTTTTTCACAGACTTTCTGCCTATCACTACCTCACTGGAAAATTTTGATGGGAATTATGAATCAAAGTAGAAAGCAGGGTTGAAAAAAACGTTGATGTAGAAAATGTAATCAGAGGTCATCAATGGATAACTACAGTACAACAATCTGAAACAAGTTGAAAAGTCGATTGAAAAGTTACAGCGGTCGAAAAATTGGCGTCAAGTGCACTGGTTGACGAAAAAATTGCCAGCCGACGACGATACAGAGACGTCCGTTAGCCGGTTATTCAAATTGTTCAGGTTTGACTACACCCGTTATATATGTAGATCAATATCATATCCATATTTAGTGAACTCGTATACCTATCCAATGATTTCAGATTTACCGCCTGTTTTTATTCGAAACTCATCAGTGCATTAGAGCGTGTATGAACCTTCTGTATGGCATATATGCAATTGATAGTAAATTAAACTAGGGTCGAAAGTGTCCATAATCGTTAAAAGCTTTCTCAGCAGCCTTCTTGTTTTTTTTTTAAATTCAAAATACACTGATTCGGAAAAAGCTATTTGTTTGCATAGAAGATTGAAGCTTTTTGTTGCTGATCAATGAATTTACGTGCTTCATACATAGAATTTTTATGAAATGTTAAGAGCTCAAATATACATTGTCAGGTTACATTGTTCTTGAGCGAGGTCTCAAAATAGTCGATTGCAATGTTTGTTACATATGCCCACTTATAGTCATGCGCCAAGCAATCTACAATCAATCACATTTGACCGTCTAAAAGCATGCCACGGTGATTGTTTCACCGTACGTCGAGTGTAAAAAGTTTGTCTTTGATTTCTGTATATAGGGGCATATCCCCAAGGAACTGATTGAACGAAGAAGCACCGTGTAGCTGACTCGACTGTAAGGCCGCAACACGTGTCTTGCACTGTATAGGTGCGTGTAACAGGCCTCACGAAAACCTCAAAAAATATCATCAGTCAGAATCGATATAGTTACGAATCAATGGATAATTGAAATTTTTTCTGAATTTTATAGCTCGTAACTCGCTTCATGATATTCTTGAAATTGTGCAAGCATTTGCTTTTGATAGTCCACAGTGTTGATTGAATAATTCACTGAATTTGCTCACTGACCATCAACACCTTCTTGATACACAAAACGACACAAAGTTGATGAAATAAACTTTATTTAGCTAACATCTTGTTTTTTTTCTGCGAGCTAATGATCTAATTTTTTGTCCACAATTGCTTAATTTCGCGAAATTGTTAATTGTGGTTGTCGAGCAATAACTTCTTCAACGAAGTACCTCTTTGATGTGCAGCTGAGCAACTCGTATTTCATCTGTTTCAAGTGTTTTAAATGGTCCGTCATCATAATTTAAGTGCAAATTCCAGCACTTGCATCGATCTGTTTTCTCGCCTTTATCTTTCACAAACGTCTTCAAATAATTCACGTGTTGCTTTAGCTGCTCTGTAGGCCTTCCTCTTTACCACTGTTACAGGGTACTGGTCTAGACGACTCGCCTTACAATATTGGAGTTAGCCAGAATAAGAAGTTATGAGGCATAACGGAAGAGTTTACGGGAAAGAACTGAACCATTGTAGCCAGAATAAGAAGTTATGTGGCATAGCGGAATAGTTTACGGGAGAGAATTGAACCATTGTCTTGCATATCATCTTGCTTTCTGATACACCGTATCACCACCCAGAGCGCTAGGACACTCTCTTAATCGATGTAATGCAGCAGAATTCTTAATTCTAGAAATGTTTCACTCGTGCGAAATAGAGCTAAGTCTTTCCTGTATAGGTCTATTCACCGAAAGACTATCATCCACTGCTGAAAATCCAACCATATAGCAAATGCGAGCGTAATAAACTAAAACTCATATGATCGAGTTTCAGCCATGTTTGGCCGACTGAGCAGGCAGAATGGGATTCAAAGCTGGATACCGAGAATTACGTGTGGACAGACGAGGTATGTTTATGCTGATATTCTTATCACGGCGGAATTTTTCTTTGGTACGTTATTTCCCTTCTAATCTAAGTGTGAATATATTTGCACCAAGTATTAATCAATTTTTACTTATCTTGTCCAAATGTAGAACGTTAGAAAAGCTACATGGAGTTCTTGGCTAGATATGAATTTCAAAAAGACTTCAGAGAATTAAGTGGTGAGATGAAATTCGACCTCAGCGGAAGTTGGACCGCGTTTCACCCATACTGGGAACGTGTGCTACCACCACACCAGCGAAGATCCCTATATGGGTCAAACACGGGCTTCAACTCCCGTCTAGAGTCGAATTTTTGCTCATCACTCATATCTTTTAGTTACATTTGAAACATCGCGAAGAAGCAGTAAAGACAAAAGAACTCTTAAGTTTATAAATATAGAGTTAATCTCCTTACCCTTTGAGTAGTTTATATCTGTCAAAAGAGGCACATTAGCGAGCTTCTTCCATTCTTAGAGGCTAAGTTCAACCGAGTCCCTTGAATTTTGAGATGGGTACACAAAAATCATGTGCTTTAACTATTAGATCATTTCATTTCAATTCTCGGCATATTTAAAAAAGTAACGTGAATTCCTTTTGGAAGTGAAGGCATTTCCATCTCCATAAGAAAGGTTTAGATCTTCACAAGTGCGATCGACGATCAAGTCGTACCGAAGAATGGTATAGCTTTTTTATTCACACCGAGGCAAAGATCTCCGTATTTGCATGTGAATTCACATCTATTGGCCGAGGTTCCTATTTGATTTTTTTTGCTTTTACTCAAGTTTACGTCATAGTAATCTCCTTGCATTTTTCCCCTTTTTCTAAATCTAGAATTATGCTTAAGAATGGACTCCTTCAATTCAGTGTCACTGCGCTGTCGAGTTTCGATGAGTTATGATATTCTGCCACTTTTCAGAAATACTCTTGTAGTGTATGGAACGTTGAGACCAACGAGTACTGCTACCGTACCTCACTGACAAAGGCAAATCGTGAGAAAAATCATCGAGTGCGGTAGGTACGAATGGATTCTGCCTTGGTCCTGTCTACTATTGTATATTTCTGTCGTACATAAGAATCGCTCAATTGTTTTTGTTATAAAGTCTGGAATTAAAAGAAACCAAAGAGGTAAAAATGGTACATTTAGCAGTAGCCAGAATAGTACCTTGTCACTACTCAAATCTTCCACGAAAACAATCAAGAGGGTTTAAATCATTTCTCGTTTGATTGTAAAGTTTAATTTGTAATGCTGCAAATAATTATCAAATTTGTCTGGCTATATAGAGAGGGAATCACTTCAGGTTCGGCTGGAACGAATCACTCTCCTCGTCCATAGATTACTGGAGTCGACGCATCGCGTCATTTGACTGTTTCATTGGCACTGAGCTGTTATCAACAAACGATAACGAAACTATTACGAGAATTCCGGTGCGACCCCTTTGTTGACGTTCGGAAAACATCAAAGTTTCATTTGAGGTGTCAGTTTTTAGAGTATTATGAGACCAGGGGCGAAATTTGTGCTCCTTGAGCCAACGGATAAGATCGATGAGCCATCCATCAGAGAAGCAAGTTTCCACGTCTCAATTTTATTTCAACTCTGACTCCCTCAAATTACCAATTTATGCAATCGTTTTCAGCGGATGATTACATGTGGATTCAAAAACGTCTCCATTGTGGACGTAACAAGCGACTCCAATTCTGCGCAGGTTGATTTTTTCAGCAGTCACAAACTGGTAAGTTAATCTCAGTGAATTCATTGATGCTTTCGACGTGTTCAAATTTCCTACGTATTCCTCGAAATCGCCCAGTCTTCAACTACATATTAGTTTTTCACGAGTTCTTGGGACATCAAGAAATTTTCTTAAGAAAACAGCGCCAAAACCGAAGTTGTAGTGTTACCCGAACGGGTCGAGTGAATTGTCAGTTCTCCCAGAAAATTTCCCGATTCTGTTTATGATATTACTGTTATTCTGTTTTCACTTTTTCCTCTACTTTTCAGCGAAAAATAAGCTCTTTCAGAACTTTGGTTTCAGAAAATCGAGCCATTGCAATGTATGTTCATGCTGATCGAAGCCTCATGCTGAGCCTATATTGGGAACATGTCTGATTTTGCTGTACTCACCTCATTTTACTCACTTTTGCACTGTGTGATGCCTTTCTGCATATGTTATCTTATGAACTGTACATCATTTAAGATTAGATTAGTATATGTAGCATTTGGAGATTGATCTAAATTCATTTTATGGAAATTTTAAAGCTCTTACATCGACGATGTATCGACTTTTTTTTCTGAGCATGATAATTTGCTGGTGAATCATGAGAAATTTCAATTTGTTGTTGTCAATGATGGTTCTTGTTTGGTTATTAAAAATGCCAGGAAATGCGATTTCACGTTAAGGATCACTTAATAGAGTGCACTGTTTTTAAGTATGTGGAAAGGATCATAAGGTATTTTGTTCAGAGACTACTACATCACTGGTTCGATTCTAGCACGAGGTGAAATACTCCTTTTACAGCGTCGAAAAATTGTTGTCATACTTGTCTGGGAATGCCTTTCTAAGTTAGGGAAATGTGGAGACTTTGAGAGAAGTATGGTTCTTGTAAAGTCAATTTAACGTATGAAGGTTTCGAAGAGTATTCATAAGACTAATGAAACTTTGCAATCACAAAACTAAAATGTCACCACAGCAGCACCCATAGAAAAACAGTTGCAGCCTTCAGAAATACAAGAAGAAGAACATCTACGATTACTTTTGAGTTTTACAACAGCCACGCTTTTGTCCTCTCAAAAGATAATGACAATGACCATCGGATTCCATCCCATTGATTTCTCCTTCCGAAAATGACAATACCCTGTCTAGATAGAATGAATGCGAACATCTAAAAACCTTCGCAGATCTCATCAATATATAGGGTTGACCCATAATTTTTTGCACTGTTATTTCACTCATTTTTTCCGCTAAGTTCGCTTAGGCGGTTGCTGATTTGCATTTTGCAATTAATGCAAATAAGAGCAAAAACGTTTGCGTCAGCCGGGATTCGAACCCAGTATCATCCACTCAGAATCCTTGCGTCAAAATAGAAAGAATTTAGACTGATTATCGATATCCAATGTCTGTCAACACAAATGGGTTCAATGCCGATAGCGGCTGCCCCGGCAGACCGTCGACGGTTGGCTGTTGGCAGACAACGCGTTATAGCGTAAATAAGAGTGCTGTGCAAACGAGCGTCGGTAATGCAACGGTTAGCACACGCTCCCGGAAAGGGTGAGATCTGGGTTCGAATCCCGGCGGACGCAAACGTTTTTGCACAGCACTCCAAATATTGGGCATACCATAACATCATACCATAGCATGTGGCAGTCAAAATAGGCAAATAAGAGCGAAAAATAAAGCTTTCTTGAAGTCCAATACGCGTCCGAGTAGTCGTTCTAATGACAAACAATGTGCTTAGCTGTAGCATTGTTCGCAATTGCAGCATTCGTCCATCTATGTAAATGGTAGCTTCAAAACGATAATGACCAACGTGAATATGCAGAGAACTTAAGTGCTTCCATTTTGCGTCCTCATTATCCGAAGAGCTCTTTCTACATATTCTCCTTTATATTAGGTGTACAAATATGACTCCGCTTTTTTTCTGTCGTAATAGTAGAAATAGAGATATGCAATTACTTTGTTGTTGAAAAGTGCGCTAGAAACGCTATTCATTACATAGGTTATCTATATACAAAATATTTCAAATGATGATTTTTATAAGACTTTGAAGACGAGACTTTTATAGCCGAAAAACGCCACTTTTTGAATTGGCTAATTTATAATTGGTAATTTAAGGGGGTAATCTGACGGTGTAATGTCGGAAGAGTAAGGCGGGTAGGTTAAACCTTCTAAAGCCTCTTATCTCGCTCTCATATGAGGTTTTCGATCGGCGTTTGCAGCATGACGTTGAGTGCAAGATACAGCAAGATTCAAAGCTCATGCCGTTTTGGTTTTTAATACGATTTTTTCTCCAGTGAAATTACATAACCTCGGTATCACTCAATTGCACTTTTCTTGTTTGCATTTTGGTACATAACTTGTCTGTGTTTGTTTTAGGATGGAGCTTGCTCGAAGCTCCATTATCTTGTGCGCCATTTCACGAGCATTTTCCTCTACAAGCCACACGTGCGTCAATAGCAAGCGAATTTATTACCACGACAGCTCCATCTTAAAGGAACTAATAGCAACTTGTATTTCAAAATGCTCGCAAGAAAATGCGCCATTGAACGATACCAAAGCCACGCAATTTTATTAATCTTTGGCCAATAAATCTGTAAAATGAATTTTCCACAGCGGATGCTTTTTGCGGAACAGAAGTCGTCATCTGCAAAGTCCTATGAAGACATGTTAAAACTTATCTTGTACATAGATAAATGTCATACCATTTGTTTCCAGAGTTTTCTTAGGACCACACCCAAAATTGCAATATGCATGATAATTATTTCCGAGCTTTGATTTTTTTTCAACATAGAATGAAGTTTTATAAGGCAACTTATACAACCCCATACCATGTATCGGCCCTGACAGCCTCATTAGTCGAGCGGTGCACTTCGTCTTAGCCAATCATCTCGAGGATGCTCCATCCCCGTACATAGAGTGGGCAACAACGTACGATTTACACGGGCCGTCAAGTGAAATGAAGCACTAGATTGGCAACGTTGTACACTCGATTACTCTTCGCTGTTACTTATGAAATATCATACCGTTTGTATCAAGTGTATTGCCCATAAAAGATTGAATAGAGCAGTTAATTTTCTGAATGACTATTATTCTCCTTTTCGGCCATAATTTTACCTCATTATATCAAGTGTTCAATATTCTACTTGTAGATAATTAGCATAATCAGGCAATGAGTCATAGCAGCTGTTAGTGTATTCGGCCGACGGATGGGTTGTTTACGCTTGGCAGCTGGCGGCCGAACTGTGCTTGTTGGCTAGTTACAGGCTAACATCTGCAAAATGAATGGACCAAGATTCACAGCATAACAGTCGTTCAACCACGAACGAATAAACCATACGAAGAAGATAAGAGCAGTTCACTCAGATTTTTCCAACAATGCAGCACATTAACTCAGTCAACTTGATTCGCGGCTGCGAACTATGGTACTATTCCCGGATAGTTACTATTTTTTTACTATTGTCTATTCCTGCATCAAATCTTACATGTCGTTGCTGCTGTTCTGACTGAATCTTCTTAAACATTCAGTTCAAAGACCTCACGAAGCTATATTGTATGTCTATTCTTAGACTCGATAACATTGCTGTCCAAGTAAACATGATACAAGCCGAACTTATACTGTAAGCTATTTTTAGACACGATAACATCGCTCTCAAGTGAGCATGGTAGAAATTCCTTTGTTGGATTTTTATTGAAGCGGCTGTTTTGCAACTTTTTATGCGTCTTACCATCGGTTGTTTTCCAGTAATCCTTTGTGCTCACAGTTGTTATCTACGACACGGCTTCTGTTTTCAGTTAGTGAGACTGCTTGTCATCGGTCAGCTTGTTAGTGAAACCAAGGGTTCGGACGACGCTGGTCCTTTGGGAAGTGTCCTGCGGATTTCCACTAGGCAAGTGGCCCGCTGATTTCGTTAGGCTGATTCCGTGTCTCCAGTATTCCAGTTAACCGTACATCCTCGTATCTACTCGCTGAACTACGTATCTCTAGCTTGCTTATGCTGTATTGTCACTATTGCTATAAACAGTTATTATCCAGACGTCAGGTGTTCTTCGTAAAAGTCTCTCGTGGCAAATTAGTGCAAAGTCGAGCATTCAACTTGGAGCCAATAACTTTTCGGTGCTAAACACTAACCCGAAGCTATCTATTAAACAACCAATATGCCACATGACATGTTGGCTTAAAAGTAATTACCAAAATATTATCAAAATATATTGAAAACATGTCAATTATAAAAAATATATCAAAAACATATGAATAAATAGCACTTTCAACGCACTCTCAAACAAAAAAAAAAGAATTCACATGTTCTTAATTTTACTATTATTACAGGAAAAAAGGTAATGGAGGGATTATAATTCTACACTCGATATTCTAAGATGATACTTGTGCTAACTTTACTGTTGACGTTATCTGGATGAACGAGATTTTTAACCTCATAGAGAAGAACGTGGTGATGAGAGTTTGAAAGAGAAACTAGAAGAGGTGTATCAGCTTCTTAAGGCATAAAATAGCCTAATATGTCGAAAAATAACCGGAGATGTTACCGTTTCTCTCATCCTCTTATTATTCACTAAGGAGCAGAGTGCGAAAAAGGCAAAGTTGATTACGACGAAATGCGGAACATAGGAGAAGAAGTAAAGGAAGAAGTAGTCCTATGTTCAGGCGAAACTCCTGAGCAATCAAATGAGTGCGAATCAGTGAATAGTTAACATCAAATTAGGCAAGGATTGACGTTTCAAGCTGATGGGTGATTCTATAAGATTGCTAGCAATAGTAATGTGAGACTGTCGATGCGGGCGGTGTAATCAGCGAGAACCTTTGCAACACTCATCTCAAATTTTTTGGCTATTTTTGTAGTAATAGATAGAGTCAAATTCAGCTTTAGTTTTGAGATCGACTTAATTTAATCAGACAAGTTTTTGAGCGAGCAAATTTAAGGAGATGTAACAAGTCCACCACAGCCAAAACGTCGCTCACATCAATTCCTCAACGCGTATGACGTTTTACCACCCACTTATGGACATCGAGTGTTTTATTTATAGTAAAGTGTTCAAGTGGAGTATATAGACCTAATGGAATCGGTTGTAGACACTTCACATAAGCAGCAAGAGTTTTCTAAATATAACCCTTTTTTAACAGTGGCATAATATTACAATTATATTTATTGATACCGCCCCCATTCCATCGCTTTTTTGTAGACCTTTCTCAAACAATAATAATCTGACAAGGAAACACATGTTCTGAGCAACGGTCTAGGTGCTATACAGGCGCCTGTTTCGTCCTACCAAGACTCATCAGATAGCATGGTCCTCGCTTCAGCCGATCCCTTGAGGCTACAATCTTTTATGAAAGGATCGACGCCGAGTAAGAGATCACCGCAGATCAGATGATGGAATTGCCTGACATTGTAATGACCGGCAGTCGAGCTTGTGGCCTTTACTGTGAATCATACCTCTCCATTGGACAGCTTTGTCTAGACCTTCCTCAAAGAATAATAATTTGATAAGGATATAACATGTTTTGCGCCATGTCTAAGTTCTATACAGGGGTCTGTTTCGTCTTACCGTGACTCTTCATAGAGGACTATAGCCTCAAAGGATTGGCTGAACCGAGGACGGTGCTACTTATGAGTCCCGCTAGAACGAAACAGGCCCCTGTATAGCACTTACACCATGACTCAAAAACATGATATGTCCTTATCAGATTGTCTGTCAACAAACAATCATCAACGGTCTGGCCTGATAAACACATGTCGGCACTGAATCCAGTTACGCTGACAGATGCTGGATATATATAATTAGCAAAATTTTTCATGTTCGACCTTCTTTAGCAGTTTAATACAAAAAGTTCCTGCTGATAGATCGATGCCATGTATCGCAGAAAAAGTGGTAGTGAAACAAGAGCATCGCTAGTGCAAATGGTTGGCAGTTACTCTCAGAAAAGTGAGATGAGAGTTCGATGCCCGCATGAGAGTCGGGATTTTGCATGTCTTCAAAATTGAATCACAACTGAACAGTGCCCTTAATTTTTCCGAAAAAACAAGCACAATGTGTTCATTGAACTCAACCGCCATTTTCACTTTGTCCTTCATTTGTTTTCTTAATCTCGTCCTATAAACATATATCATTGCGTCCTCAGATTTCTACTGAGATAATAAGGTGATCGATAAGTTTCACAACCACATCAAGTTCTTGTGGAGTAATTTGTCCTCTCATCATTGCCACGAGATACGTTGTCGGCGTTGGACTCATGGTATGTTATCACCACATTAAGCTGTTCCAGACTGATGAAGAGGTGGGCATATCTTCGCTCAAATCCAGCTCAGAGTAAAAGTTTGCCCAAGTCTACAACTTCCATACGGTCATCCACTATTACAAAAGTTTGAAGAAGCGGAAATAAGTAGACATTAAGTTCTCAAGCGATTTTTATGCCTTACAAAATAAAACGGAGAACTGTTGAGGTGCACTTCAAGTATTCAGTGATTGAAAGGCAAAGGGTTCCAGATGGGATATTTACGCTTATACCTTGCTTTTCGATTGTTTTGAGATGTAGCTCAAAATATTGTAGTCTGATAACATATTCTGAGCTTTTCATGGGATCTATTATTCACTTATATAGTGCAAGACAAGTGTTTCGGCAATACAGTCACGTTAGATGCACGGCGCTTTTCGGTTCATATAGTTCACGATTCTGTTGTTTTGAGCGAGGTATCGAAAACAGCCAAAAATAAAGGTATGACCATTTCATCAGGCACGAGCAATCGATTGTGCATAATTGTTCTTTGGGTAATTTTATCGCCTAGTGGCGAGTGTGGAGTATTTCGGCGTCGGTTCCTCTATATCGAGGATATCTCTCCCGCCGAACTGACTGAACCGAAAGGCAGCCTGCAAACTGACGAGGCTGTAATACAAAGCACGTGTTCTGCACTGTATAAATGTCATAACAGATCTAATAAAAGGTTCAAAGTATGTTAATAGATTATCTTTAGGCTCACTTTTAGGTAGATAGTGCTTGTAAACTAAATGATACTAAAATCCTTTAGTTGCCACATTCCCATAACCGCGACACTGCTTGAATAATTCCGTGATTTTCTTATTCAGAAAACTCGAGATTGTTGCCACACGTTTAGTTGTACAAAATATATACTACAGTAGAGGTCGCATCAATGGCTAAAGTTTTGGCACTTTCGCCTTCTTCAGAGCCTGAAAGAGCCGAATTGACGTGCAATATACATAATTGAACACATTCACAGCTAAAGAAGATGAAACTCAAGCAAAAACGTAAAAATAAATCGTATAGTTATCAGCTTCTACTAAAACATACCGCATTTTGTTGTTCTATAGTCTACTAGTCAATATGCAGACTATCCGCACCGAATCTTACATGGGCGAGCTGCGTGCCTGGCACAGATCCATGGAAATCGACGCAAGACATGGCGCTAAATCATGCTTGATCACAAGACATTCCTCTTCGCAATTCAAATTGGGATATTTAGTGTAGATGAATGACGCTTTGAGAACTTTGCACATCGAGGTCATAGTTCTTGTGTCAGGATGGTCACGTTTACATCAAAATTTTTCTTTTTATGTGCCTGTGCTCTGTACGTGCCTAGAGGGGTATTTGTTCGATATTACGCTTGTCGCTGCTTGTTCATACGGTCACTGCTCTGTAGGTACTTTTTATACGGACACACAGTGGCCTACTTTACCAGTGTACTCTCCACCGCACGTTTTGCATAAGATAGAGTAAACTGCATCCGTAATCATGTACTCACTTTGTCTACCGTTGGGCACATTATGCACTTTTTTGTTGTACATAGACGATCGTACAAGCGGTTGCGAACTAACTGGTGGTTGAGATTATTCGATGAGAGTTCAATCATCGCAACCGATTCATCTAAGCCTGCCCTATTCAAGCAACATCTTATAGCTGTACTTTTTCGCTTGAAAAAAGGCTGAACACACCGCACCTTATTTTCGGTGAAAATTTCGTTAGAGGGCACTTGATTTCCTTTAAACTTCTCTCGGTGAGCCATATTTTCATAGCCACTAGAAATGGCTATTTGCAGAGCCAATTTTAAGAATTCTACCTTCTGCTCTTTTGCAGTACACACACGCGCAACTATGCGGAAAATCTTTTATAAGGGGCATTTTTTACTCGGTTTCAGTACCACTTAGTGATCTATCAGCTTTCGGATAGTTTTGCTTGGACGTTGAGAAAGGGAAGCCAATTTTTATTAGATGTCTTTCGGGTGAATCTTATGTACTCGGACTGTTCGTTCAGCAGTTCACAACATCTGTCCATGCTACCTTTTTCAAGCGAGAAAAGTATAGCTATGAGACGCTGTTTGAAAGGGGGCAGGATTAGATGAATCGGTTGCAATGATGAAATACCATCAAATAATCTCAAGCTCCAGCTAGTTTGAAACCGCTTGTGCGATCGTCTGTGTACGACAAAAAAGCGCATAATTTGCCCCAACGGTAGAGACGGTGATGGCGTGATTACAGGTACAGTTTACTCTATCTCATTCAAAGCGTGCCGCAGCGAGTACATTCACGAAACGAGTAGGGCACGCTGGGTCCGTATAGAAGAGCACCTAGCCGACAAGCGTAGTATTAAACCAAGTAGCTCTCTAGGCCCACGCAGGACACAGGCACATACGGAGGGAAATTTTGATGTAAAGTGACCATCCTCACACAGGAGCGTAGACCTCAGTGTGCAAAGTTCTCGAAGAGTCTTGAGTCTGCAACAAAAATCCGAATTTGAGTTGTTAAGATGATTGCTTGGTGATCACACATGATTTCATGTCATATCTTGATCGATCTCTTTGGATCTGAGCCAAGCACACATTTCGCCCATGTCAGATTCGGTATGGCTGGTCTGCATATTAACTAATAGGCTATAAAACAACAAAATACGGTGAGTATTAATAGTAGATGATTGCTATACGATTGAACTTCCCACGTTTGTGCTTAGGTTTCATCTTCTTTGGTCATGAAAGTGATTAACTAGCACGTTAATTTGCCCCTTTCAGGCTTTGAGGAAGGCGAAAGCGCCACAAAGTTAGCTATTGCAACAACCTCTATTGTACTATAATGTACAAAATAGCGTGTTTTGACAACCTCGTTTTTTGAATAAGAAACTATAGAGATTATTCGGTTATTGACAGCATTTGCAGTATAGACAGTAAAAATGAACTTTACACTCATGAAAGATTAATGAAAAAAGAAGTCAAACAGTAAGAAGATCAGCGACAATGACTGAAGAAACGAAGGAGTAGGGAATTTTTTGTAGAAAAGAAGCAATAGGAGACTATGAAAAAGTAGGCTAAATTACGAGAAGGAGTGTTATTAACGTAGCCATCATGAATAGGTTCTGTGAACTTTAAGCAGTTGAATAACTGTGTAAAATGCATCAATTCTTGTTCACATACTTTCTAATGACTCTTTCCTCTTTCCTCTTTTCCTTATTTCTACCCAATTTCCCTCTGTGAAAAAGTGGAGATGCTTTCCTAAGATATTTTTCGTATGATCGTTTATGTCTGTCGTTAGTGCAATAAAAATCAAAACCAGCTTGAATCATCGCCTGTTCAGAGATAAAGCCATGTATCCTACCATAATATCATGCAGAAACTGGACGATGATTCACTGAAAACAAACCTACCACTCGCCTTATGGTCACCACACTTTGGTCGGCTACTACGCTCACTGCATAAAACTTTTTTGAAATCGTTTCTATTTAGTTTATACACCTTTCGATCTTTGATTAATCAATTCCTTTCTAATATAGTTATTTCTTCATCATTGTTTTAATACTTATTTTTCGTCATCAACCTATTTGCTTGATTACTTTACAATTTCATTCAATTACTTGAAAATCAAGGATAAAGGATAAAGCGTGAGATAATAGGTTCAATTGGATCTTTAGGAATATGCCATGCATTCAGCTTGATTTTTAGCATTATATGGGTGACGGAATATATATGGCTTTCCAAATGGCTTGTAGGGAGTTACCGACGCATCAGTGTTATTGGATCTGCAGGAAAGACCGGTGGCATCCCGCCGCCAAAGGACTGAAGTTGTTGCTTCGGCGAAGGCGCCGCAGTTTCTCAGATCACAATGAACCAGCCTTACCTTTGTTGTCTCCTCGAAAGCTGGTAGCCACCGTGTTTCATTACACATCTCATCTCCGACGAGCTTGTCCTTCTACATTTCTTCATGCAAATGCATCCTTAGGGATTCTTAACTCTGTTGCCCATCCTTGCAGATGCTTACGGTTTTTAGTTTCCAATAAAGGAAAAACACCAACAAAGTTGGAGCCACTCTTTATTAGTATTTCATTACTTTTCTCAAAAGTTTGTGATCAAATCTCGTTTCTTACATATGATTTGTTCACTAAAAGTTGTTGCTTTTTTGGAAACAATTTTGAGCGATAACAAAACATTCAAAAAATCGGAACCGATTCACTAGTTGAGTCGTTCTTATTACTGGAAACCGACCCATTTCCGCTGGAGCGCAGCAAAAAATTAAGAAAATTGATAGGATATATGTCTAAAATCTGTTTGACTGCTTTTCAAGTCTACATAGTGTCTCTAAGCTGGAATGCCTTTCCTCTTGACAGCAGGGCACTTAAATACTTATTACATACCACTATTTATTAATTTACATGGTCCGTCATTACATTCATTGTGTATATACCAGAATTTGATGCGATCGATCCATTTCCTCATATTTGAAGTCCTCAACGTTTCGAACATCACGCGTGTTGTTGCAACTTCTGTTTGGGAGTTTCGTGATATTCGTGGAAGTCGTACAATGGTTTTCGAGTTGAAAGTATTTGCAACATGAAGATAGCCGAGTCAAGGTGTTCACACCTGATTTTCAAGAGCACGTTCGGAGATCAAAGCAGCACCTTTTTTCTAATGACTTGCTTCACTAGCAGTTCGCCACTCATAACTTTACTTTTATACGTAACTACTAAATGGCAACATGGCTTGGCCCCGCCCTGTTCCAGAGATGCCTCATCTCACCAAGGCAGGTAAACTCGTACCGTCTTGTTTCTCAAGAGCAGATTTTTATGTTCATAATCTATCATTTCAGTGTGCAGTCCTCGTAAACAAATCTGGTACTCTATCATTTCAGCTTGCGTCGACTTGCCCTCTTCTAATATTCAAATGACTCAATACTGAATTAGAATTATACTTTCATCTCGACCAGAATCAAATGAAAGTTGTGGAATCAAAAAGTAGCCAAACCTATGAGTTTGTAGACCATCGTGAACCAAGGGAATGTAAGGAATCAAGTTGCATGCAAGGATTGTGTGGTCAGCGTATAATATGGAGATGTGTTATTCAACTAGGCATATGAAGAAATTCTGCTGACACTTCTTTTCATGAATATATCTTGTAGGGTCTAAAATACTGAAAGTAAGGTCAACGTCTGCTCAGTGGAAAGGAAGCTGTCCATACATCGCCGGTAGTATCACCGTACAATTATTCATCACCCCACTCTTCATCTCGAGAATCAGTGAAAACGATCTCGAACGGGGTTGCTGTTGGCGATAAGCGAAATCGTCATAAAAATCGGTCTCGCCTGTTTCATCGCTGAGTTTTTTATGCGGAGAGGAGTTTATATGAGAAGTTCTACATATATCATCGCCTTCACACATAGGCGTTCTACTGTTCAACTTTGCATTTTTGGGAAAATCTTTCTTACAATATGATTTCCATCTCGATTCCTCCATTGATCACTTCTACACGTTAAACGATCCTTTTCGTAAGAATTTTAATATATTCACATTAAAATTTTTCATCACCAGAATCGCTCCAATCTGCAAAAATCTAATGTAGTAGATTGAGAGGTGGGAGTAGCACATTAATAGAGGTGTAGTATGATACACAATTTTTGCTGGTTCGCTTCTGTGTTTAATTTTCACAAAGTTGTCCATCACTCCGAGATCGCAAATTAGTACTAGATTTATTTACGAGGATGGCACACTTAAATGATAGATCGTTACGCCATTGCTAGTCACCGATCTAGGTCGGGTATGCTTTTAGTCACCTTTAGCGCCTGTTTCATCGATGAGTTTTTCATGCGGAAAGGAGTTTATATGAGAAGTTCTACATGTATCATCGTCTTCACACATAAGCGTTCTACTGTTCAACTTTTCATTTTTTGGAAAATCTTTCTTACAGTATAATCTGCATCTCGATTCCTCCATTGATCACCTCTACACGTTAAACGATCCTTTTCGTAAGAATTTTAATATATTCACATTGAAATTTTTCATCACCAGAATCGCTCCAGTCTATAAAAATCTAATTTAGTAGATTGAGAGGTGGAAGTAGCACATTAATAGAGGTGTAGTATGATACACAATTTTTGCTGGTTCGCTTCTGTGTTTAATTCTCACAAAGTCGCCCATCAGTCCGAGATCGTTAAATTAGTACCAGATTTATTTACGAGGATGGAACACTCAAATAATAGATCGTTACGCCATCGCTAGTCACCGATCTAGGTAGGGTGTGCCTTTAGTCACCTCTAGCGATGCTTAATAAAAGATACATGGCAAATCAATTGAGATTGATCAAAGGTTTATCAAAGGACTGACTTTAATTGAACCTCAGCATAAGCAATCAGTAATGTCCTTTAATCAGTAATGGTTTTTTCATGATCTTACCCAACATAACTAAGTTGGTAAATGAACTCCGTTCGGCCTAAAAGTTTGACGCCTTAGCCATCATTAGAGTCGATGATTCGAGTCAATTGCCTGCAGTCGTTCGTCTTCGTTGTAGTCTTCACTTTCGTCGTCGTCACGGTTCGAATTTTCTTCGGTGGAGCACCGCTCGATTCAAGAATCTTTGTTGGTGATCGAGATGGTTGTTATGTTGACTACTCGTCAATAGGTAAACCTTTTCTCGACGCAATCTACCTGCAGTCGTCTGTATCATTATAAGTTGGCCCAGAACAATTAGCTATACCTAGGTTGAAGAAAAAAAATTTTGAAATATTATCAAGTTTTGTCCTAGTCAATAATGATTTCGATCATTGTAAGATGGTTTTGCGTGGAGAAAACAATTGGGTATCGACTAGTAACGACTATAAGTGTCTAAAATGTCTAAAAGTCTGTTATGTACTTATTGCACACCATTTATTACATGGATGAAAAATCTGTCTCACACATGTCAAAAAATCAGCCTGAAGCATGGCACCAGGTCCGATTTGCTTACAATTATATTGCTACTCGGCGTCGCATATAAATATTCATCATCTGTGTAGATGAGCTAGGATAAGTAGCTAGGTTTGTAGCGGGTTGTCTCATAAGTTTTTCCACACTACTATTTTATTCAGTTTCTTCTAGCTGATTGAATCGGATGTCCACCGAAAGACTTATGGTATGTTGTTCTACAACTAGAAACGGCCGTAGCACCACCGCCCGCCATATAAATAAATTGAGCTACCACAAAGTGATGTTACGATGTAAACTTCGTGCATTGGTCGCGCTGCTGGCGCAACCATCTGCGAATGTCTTCTGCTGCGACCCCACAAGCAGTACTTTTTTCGAGTCGATTATTACTGAAGATCGAATCTAGGTCTCGCTAGGAGAACAACACGAGACACGCCCTACTACCTTACTGGCAATCACACGGCAGAGAAGAGACTCTGCCGGCTTAATCAAGGCCCAAGCTTCATGCTCGAATGATTATGCTCTCGCTTTTCTGGAATTGGCAGGGTGTCCTCTTTTGGAAACAATGCATTCAGGTTCAGGGCTTTGCATATTAATTAGTTCTCGGATTCACCCCTTCAAGTCCGTCAAATGTCATCGCCACGCGTAGTGCAAATCGCAGCGCGGTGAGCGATTTTTGTTATTTCATTGGGGTTTTTCCATCATTTTGAGAATGAATCTAGAGTTTCTTGTGATGTTCCAATACTTCACACTATTTCTACATACTCATATGCTTTTAGTGTAAATATAAACGTCTGTGTTCAAATAAAAACTCTTTTTACCAGGCAGTCACACGTGATGCTGACATGTCTGCCAATTATGATAACTCGTACAAAGATATAAATCTATCAATTTTGATATACTGACTATATACAATACATGAAAGTTTTATTAGTGGCTGAAAATTGGAAAACCTGAATAGTTTGCCGGTTCTTTTATTCCTACACTCAACCATATTCAAAGCAGAAACGTAATTTTTTAATTATTTTTTAACTGTTAGTAATCATTCGATAGCTTGATCTCGGCAATATGGGCGGTGAAATTTACTTTTATATGGTATTGATGTTATGCTGAAACAGTAAACATTAAACTTTATTGTATCTTCTGCAGGACACAGCTTTTCATTCAGACGTTCAGCAAGTCATTCGATAGCACAAATCTCAATGATTGCAACGAGAGTGGTTGGATTTAAGAACAACGCACAAGAAAGTTTCTTTTGAGAAGTTAAACTTACTATCGATATTATTGAGATTTGTTCTATATGAATGCTCATTGAAAGTCTCAACGGGATGCTGTATCCAACGAAAAGTACTCGAAAAGGCAACACAATTTAATTCTTACTGATATACCGCGCTGAGAGATGTCTTTTCTGAAAGCAAGCAAAGCATTGAACTGGTCGACATTTAAGCTATCGGTCTGGTTAGTGAAGGTTGCTGGTTTGATGTCAATGTTACGAAGATCATCAACATAATAGTGTAAGATATGCGCGCTGCATGTGAATTACAATTCTAATTTCAGTGTTAAAAACTTATTGGGAAAAACAAAATAACCATTAAATTTGCTGAAATTTTTGCTATCTAATGCCCACCGAATTTCCTGAAGAAAAGCTTTATTGAGCAAAAATTGCTCGAGATAAAATTTTATTTCCATTGTTAGAACGTAGTATGAAGGCCATCAAAAAAGTAAAATACACCGTTCAAATTTTGAAGATTCAAGCTATTGAATAGCCATTAAAATGCTTAGAAAGAGCAAAAAATGCTTCTTAGATCTTGGTGTGGATACGGAATAGTACTAGCTTGTTCAAAAGATGTTGCACAATGCAAAATTTGATGCGCGCGGGTAAATGATGACCGGTACTGATATTTAAGGTGAACTGCTAACGATCAATGCTTAATTCATAATTTATTGATTGCTGATCTAAATTTGCTACACCATGGTATTAACAACATCAATAAAAGGTTCGTGAAAGGTTTGAAATATCGATGTCAGGGATATGCAATTTCTTTGAAGAAGCACTCTACAAATTGATGATTGTGAAGTCCGTCAAGGTTTTTATCCGACTGTGTACTCAAAGTCACATCACATAAGCTTCTTGGAAAAATTCATGCATTAAACAAAGAGTGTTTTTTTAATTACACTCTTACATATCGTAAAAAATTAAAGGTAAAAAGTGGCGATGCTATAGGTAAATCCCAAAAAGGATGTGAACAACGAATTAAATCAGAGTGGGCACTAGTCAACCCTCGAAAACAACCATTCATGGGTTCAGCCACCAAGACACAGTTAGCTGTATTAACTATCTTGTTACCTCATAGATGGGGTCTCCACATTGAAAGGGATAAATCTGTCTTAGCACATTATCATGGCATTCTTGTCAACTAAAAAAGAACCTTTTATAGAAGGCCATTAGTAAATACTATTTGTTACTGATAGAAATTGTTCTCCAATGGACGAATTTTACAATATAAGTACCAGTACACTAAATTTCAAGCGTGCGATGCTGATACTGAGAGTGTAAAACGTGATCTTAATTATCTTACTACGGCGCCCGGGCCTAAAAAAAGCCAAGTTCTCAGTTTGAATGTAAACCAAATTAGTTGCTCGTGGAACTTTATATTTTTCTCTCAGCCCCTATCCGCATTCGTCTACTCGCTCTTCTCTTACGACCTGAATGCTTGTTAAAACCTTATCGATCTATAAACAATTAGCAAAAAAGCGGTTAACGAAACGCGCGTAAAAAAGCTGCTCCGAATGGGGAAGCGTAATTTTTTGTCATCCCCCCCCCCGCGGCGCCTCCCTCCCCTGTTGTGAACGGCGCTGTGATCTAGAGGTTCGAGTGATGCGAATTCAAAACTCATATTACATTTGGACTTAGGCCATTTTCTCAGAGCCCCTCATTCGCCACGTTACTACCAAATATTTCACGTGGAAAAAGCTTTCGCTATCAGTTGAAAATCCAAGCAACCACACAGATGCACAATTCGCCACATACATTTCACTGAGACATACGTGATTGATTTCTTTTTTTCTTTTTTTTTTCTTTTCGTTTTCTTTTTCGTTGCTACAGCTTAGCAAGAAAAAGCTGTTTTCGTATTTCACGCAAACTTTGAACAACTATTAAAGGGCTTTTGATGACCGAGTGCCTCTTGTGCGCGACAACAAAACCACGAAAATCTCGGTTCGCCCTTGCACCCATGGAGTGGTATTACCGTCGGTCCTGATAATTGGGCCTAAAGTTCTAATAACACAGCCATTAACCAGTTGCCTTTCAATCGGAATATCCATTCACGTTTGAACCGTGTTCCTTGCCCTGGTTTTTTTTTTTTTTGTGGGCTATGATCTTATAAGGTATAGCCCAATAGACGTGATTCGTTACAGAAAAACATTTAGTGCTCATCCGGGTTTGTCGAATCCTAGATAACCCACTCTTTCCAGGCGAGCGCATGCGAAGCCGTTGCAACTACCAGACGCTCCGCGCATACTAGATGCGAGATGCTAGCGGTGCTCGAACTTCCCGGGCTTCGCAAGATGTTTTGGGCAGTATCAACTCTACATTATTAGCTAGTATGATAAGCTGCTATGCTCAATCAACAAGCTCTACGCGGGAGGTTTCATTGCTAACAAGCTTCTGCCTACCTTAATATCGCCAGAAACACAATGGATAGAGCTGCGACTGCTTTCGTGGTTGTAGCTGTGGCTGGCCAGGAGCCCCCCACGATGAGTGAAAACGCGAGAGTATCAACTCTCGACATCAGGTTCCACACGGGTGTTTGAGCGCTACATTTGCAGCTTTAGAGAAGGCGTTTTCTCGTGTTCAACGTCACTAATCAGCAAATGAACTTCAAAAGCCTTAAATGTTGATTAAACTTAGCAGAAATATACTTCTTTTAGATAAGGTTAGCTATTTCTACGGATGTGTGGCATTCAAAAATATAAGATGTATCGTGTTCGCTATTGTCGTGAGCTCGTTATATTGTGGAGGAACTTTTGTTCCAGGAGAATTTACTACTTTGATTACGTAGAGGATACCTCAGTGATGGTTGATAGAACAACGTTTGTGTCTCTATCAGTCTTACGCTGCTAGCGTTTATTCTCATTATTTATTACTGTCCAAATAAAAACCGTATCACTCCTAAGCAAAGCCTGGGTAAGCTGACATACTTGTTTGAGAAACTCATGAAAG